>JAQZBX010072095.1:0-15115 GCA_029593785.1 Cabassous unicinctus | reverse complement strand
TCATGGGGTCATGTAAGTTGCTATTAATTGGGAAAAATGGGAGAGGTGGTGGTGGTGGGTTATATGGGATTATCTACATTTGCAATGTGACTTTTCTTAACTAAAGCATCTTTGAAAATAATGTGAAAAAAATAAGACACTGGGGGGCATACAGAAGAAATTGTCACTGTAAATAAGATATAAAAGATTTTATGGTCATGAAAGACACAATGCAATTTTTTCTTTTCTATTTTAGTTTTATTTGTTATTAAAAATAAACATCTTATATTTTCATTAGTTTATTTTTTTTTGGATTTGTTTTTGATGAGGTTTTGGATTGCAGAATGTTCATGACTGTGGCAGGGAAGGATCACTTGTGTTAAATGTGAGTGGTAGGGTGAGATGTGGAGATAGGGGCATGCTTCTATGGAATATGAATGTGTTCAAGAGGTCATGGGATGTTGTTATGGTGGGGGGAGATCCATTTAATAGATTACATAGAAGGTGTGGCAGTTTGATAATATTTATGAATACCAAAAAGAAATATTGTTTGTAAACTGGTCTGTTCCTCCGGGCATGACACCCCTTTGATTGTATTAAATTCAGAAGTTTCACTTTTACTTTATTAAATCAAGATTAGGGCTTTGATTTGACCATGTCATTAGGTCATGCAGAGTTGAGTCCCTGCCCTCTTGGTGTGCTATATAAATGGATGCTTAATTAAGAACATGGAAGCAGACACACAGTGAAGATACACAGAGGGAGAGAGACACCTCCATAGACAATGTAGAAGCCCTAGGAAGAGCAATGAGCCATTCACCTGATAGTTTACAGCTGACCTTTTGAAAAGAACAGAGCAGCTGAGCCCAAAAAGAAATGAGCCCTGGCAAGAGAGATGAGCCCTAGGCCAGCCTACAGCTGAGATTGGAAGAAGCTGGGCCCACAGAGCCTTAAGAGGGTAGAGGACAGATGGCTGAACCCTCCCAGGTATTACCTGCCATCTTGCTTAGACATGTGGTAACAGACTTTGGGTGAGGAAGTACTTCTTAGGCTACCTTGAGTTGGACTTTTTAGAGTCTTGTAATTGTAAGGTTTTACCCTTTATAAAAGCCAACAGATTTCTGGCACTTTGCCTTAGCACCCCTTTGGCTGACAAATACACGATCCTCTGGTCATTAATGCTAATCTGATGGAAGTTATCTTCACTAGAGCTGGCTTAAATCCAGAGAGTGAGTAAAGAAAATATCAATGGCTGAAGAATTTAAACAAAATCTATGTTCTAGGATTCAAAACCAGAGATTATATCTCTTAGTCTCCCTTTCAATCTCAAACTGGGATTATTATGCTCAAATTAAAGATTATGTAGATGTAGATCTAAGTTTAAAGTGTTAGATGATGTAGAAGCAAATATATGTTTAGGATACAACAATCACATACATGTAAAAAGTAATTAAAGAATTGCTATTGGCTTTATTCTTTCTAATGAGAACCCGTGAGATCTCCTTTCTCTCTCCTGAGGAAAAGGCAGTGACATCAGCTCTTGGCTCTGAAATGGATTTTAAGTAGGTTATTTTCTCTGAGGCATTACAGTCTGAGAAATGAAATTTACAATTAAAAGTATGACGTTCTACGAGAATAAAATCTCATTTTCAAAGCTCCATTTGTAATGGATTTAAAATCCTTGCTGCTTCTTTGGAAAATAATTGCCTGAGACACAGGATATCAAGGACACTTTTCATCATAGTCTAGAACTTAGAAACTGCACATAAGAAACAAATACTGATATGCAGAGGATAAATGTGCTTAACCCAAATCTCTTGAGTTTGAATTAGGGCTGGGGTTGGGGCTTGAAACAGGAATCTGGAAGCACTTAGAAAATACTTGCAGTGATCTCTGGCTCTTCATAAACCTTGAAAACAAGAGCTTTCCGTTTTAACAAAGACTATAAAGACCGAGAAATCTAAATTATTTACACATCATTTATACTTCCTTTTCCATAAAATTACTTTGAAATCTAAAAATTTTGAAAAAGCATTCTCATCAGTCCTTTACTATAAATTCTGTTCCTTTGACCCTGTTGGCAATGGCGACATTCTCAGTAACTGTGAAGACTTCATGTAACCAATCTCTTTTCTCTATATTTCTCCCTCTAACTCTTATTATCTGATATAGAAATATTGGAAAAAATACAAAATCCTGACCCATCCAATCTTTAAAAGCCTTTCAGACACAAATTGATTTTAGGGTTCTTGCATCATTGTAAACATTTCACAAGTTTTAGAAGGCCAATGGGTACAAGCCTTGTTAATTGTTATTTAATTAATTTAATTATGTGGAATATCCCTGGACAATTGTTTCATTCAATCAACCAATAAAAGCTTTTATGTTACTGTTATTTTTAGAGGCAAAACATAGAGTTTTTCCTAATGCTGTCACACACTTATTTCATATAATTTAATTGAAATAAATTAAATATATATTTATATATTTCTTAATATATATGTATACATGCTTCAAAAAATAAAGAAGCAAACATACATTAATATAATCTTATTTCCTTTATTCTTTGTGACATTACTTAAAAGCATGACAAATCACACAATAATGGAAGAATTCTTGCTCACAAGATTTATTGAGAATAGAATGCTTTTGAGGCTACTAGCTGCACTGTTCTTGTTGATCTACCTAGTAGCAATGTTGGAGAATTTTCTTGTCATCCTCCTCACAATTATTGACCAATACCTCCACACACCAATGTACTTTTTCCTCAGGCACATGTCATTCTTAGATCTGTGTCTCATTTCTGCCACATTCCTCAATTCCATCCTCAACTCCATCACCTTCACTGCCTCCATCTCTTTCCTGGGCTGTGAGTTGAAGCTCTTCTTGGTGGTACTTTTGGCAGGGTCTGAGAATGGCATCCTCACTGTGATGTCCTATAACTGCTATGTTGCCATTTGCTGCCCTCTGCACTATGGGGCTGTCATGACCAAAAGAGTCTATGTCCAGATGATGGTTTTGTCTTGGCTCAATGGAGGAGTTTTGGGAATCTTATACTCAGATGGGATATTCTGTCTGACTTTCTGTGGCTCTAATAAGATACATCAGTTCTTCTGTGATGTTCCCATCCTACTAAAGCTCACTTGTTCTGAACGTGCCACATTAACATCAATGTGGCCATTGGTTTCTGTTGTGGGTTTTCATGAATGGTTTCCATTGCAGTTTCCTATGTGTACATTTTCTCCACTGTGTTAAAGATTCCATCCAGACAAAGCCTTTTCCACCTGCCTCCCTCACCTCGTTGTGAGCACATTCCTTGTAAACTGGTGCTATTGCTTATTTAAATCCAGGCTCCAATGTGCCTTCTTCTCTAGACTTGTTGGTGTTTGTGTTCTACTCTTTGGCATGTCCAACCTTAAACCCTGATATCTACTGTCTGAGGAACAAGGACATTAAGTTAACTCTGGGTAGTGTCCTATGGAATTTTAGAAGTAGTGTACTAATGGAAAGATGATTAAAGATGATCTAAGATTTCCTTTATTTTTTCTTCTACTAACTCTGTGAAATTATTTCAATTTAGAGATGAATATATCACAATCCTTGTTGTAAAGTCTTCTACGTCGTTTTGTTTTTTTATTTTTATAGAAATTATGAAGAATTTCCTATTATTTCTTTGTTGACTTTGTTCTTGTTCTGAAGCTCCATATATGTGAGATTTTATGAGGGCCTCATTCCTCCAAACTTTAAATCCTCCTTAGTGTTCACATTATTTAGCAAAGGCTTTAACAGTCTAGATTCCTTTTATTTTTTAAGCTATATTGATTCAACTTTCTTCATAGCTCCTAATTTTAACTATCTGGTGAGTATGATATTAATTTTGCATTAAAAAGTGTACTCAAATTTATCATAAGCCTCACTTATTTGATAAATCTGTGCTTGAGGACAGATTTTATATAATGATTCACAATTACTTGGGATTAAATAGGATGTTTCTCTTACAGTTTTTGTTCTTTTATGTAAATCACATTTTCGGGACTCAGATTCTTCTCACATTATTAAAACTTCCTTTTCTTTAATCTTGACTTCTGACATTGTGTTCATACTTTTTAAAATGTATTGTAATTTGTGAAAATAGTCTCTGGCACTCCTTCTCACATTGTGAGCTATCTGACATTATACTTTTACCAGCCTTAAAGATAATATTTAATTACATATGATTATTAATACCCTAAGAATGCAAAATTATTTCCCACTTCTTGCTACAGTATACAGTTCAGTCACCTTGATTCCTCGGCTCACTGCATTCTCCACATGCATTTTTAATCTGGTACAGACAGAAATTTACATCTGTTGACCAGCTTCACTTTATTAGACACTTTCATGGCATCATCTCCAATAAATCTGTCCAAATGGCATATGAATTGGCATTAATGCAAGTGGAATAACTAAGGATGAGGGAAGGTAGCACAGTGTCAGTTACATAGCTAGTACCATAGAGATACAATATAAAAATACATTTCTAGCCATTGACAAATACCCAGGAAGCTCCTTAAAACCACATACCATCTCTTAAAATTTGCTATTATTACCCTCTTTATGAAACCCTCTACTTATCTAAATTCTACCTGTATTTCAAAGTCTAGCCTAAATAGAGTCAGGCTATAGAGAATTCTGAAAGCTTTTAATTACATGTTTCAAACTCTAAACCCTTGTACATACATTGACAATAAATTACTTAAATATCTGCCCTACTAACAAAGTAGATTTAGCATTGTAACTGGTTTATGTGCTACCTGAGCAGAAAGTCCATGCATAAACTCCTTTATTTCTCTTTAAATACAATTCATGCTTCTAAGTCTATAATAGTTATTCCATAAATTTTCCTTTAACACATGTCTTCTCCTGAGTCAATTCATTTCAAAATGGTTAATAAATTATATCTTTTTCATAAAAAAGAACATTTCATTAAATAAATATATCAATTTTCAGATGAGTTCCTGTTATAGAAATATGAAAATATGGAATATTTTTTTATCTGAGAGTTGAGGACATGGAATGATAACTACATTTTTAGGGAGGAATCATAAACCATAAATAATAAATCACACAAGACACATATAACTCAAATTTCAAGTGGAAAGCAAAAAAGTCATGAAAGACAGTATAATGGAGACTAAAATGATTTCTTATGTTTTAATCACAAAAGAACAAGAATTGTAAATAACCATGAATCTTTTGATAATGTAGCTATATAGTTATAGAATATATTGTTGATATCTTCTTTGACATTTTGTACTATGAAACCTATTCTTCATCATATTGACATGTCTTTGCGTGCTCTGAGTTATGGTCATTATAATATACTCACATGCATTGGATGAAACACAGCTACTGGGGACCCTGAAAGCTTACATATCACTTCTGTGAGACTCCCTTCTCCTAACCCCCTAATCTTTTTACGAAAGCATTTTCTTCACAAAGGTGAATATAAAGGGAAATAGTACTTCCAAATCTGTGGCTACTTTCACTAGGTATCCAGAAAAAATTTCTTTCCTATGTTGAAACAAAGCATGTTTTGATTTGTTATGGATTCCTGGAGGATTATGAACTTGGTGTGGTGTGAAATCAATTTATTTATCATATTCTTTCAAGCATTGTTTTTAATCATGTGTTGTCTAATCTACATTTCCTATCCATTGATATTGTAACAGACACAAATTACTGACATTCAAAAATGATAGAGGCCATCAAACCTGATCCCATATATATTAAAATGATCATAAAATAATATCATAAACTCTATACCCACAAATTTAATAACTTAAGGAAATAGACCAATTCCTTCACTAAGTGAATGGATAAACAAACTCTAGTACACCCATACAGTATATTATTCAGATCCAAAGTAATGAGCAGTCACGCTACAAATAGACATTGAGGAACCCTAAATTCATGTTGCTAAGGGAAAAGAATCTGAAAAAGTTACATTTTGTAAAAATTGAAATTATGAAATTATGAAAAAATAAAACTATAGTGACAGTACAAAACTGGTGGGTGCCAAGGTCTCCATGGGATGGAAGAGGGCTGATTTATAATGAGAGCACAGCATATATTTAGGGCAGTGAAACTATTATGTATGATACTTTAGTTGTGGACACATGATCTGTATTTGTTAAAAACCCATAGAACACTGCAACACAAAGAGAGAACCCTAATACAAACTATAGAATCCAGGTAATAATAATGGGCTGATATTGTTTCATCAATAGTAACAAATATGCAGCACTAATAAAAATGTTAATAATAGGAAAAGCTGTGTACAGAGGGGTGGTTTTGGGGAGCTGGAACATGAAAAATCTTTTTATTTTTTGTGAAAGTGTTTCTGTAAAACTAAAATGTTCTCCAAACGATAAAGACCACTAAAAAATTTTACCCAGTTAGAAAATTTACTTCTAAAAATGGTGGTTCAAATTAATGACCCATTGGGTATGATAAAATTCACATTCATTTTAAATAATGAATATGAAGACATATACTGGCATGAATTTTGAAAGACACAGGAGTTTGTGTAATCATATCACCTTTTTATAGATGCTGGACTGCTTCCATTTTGGAGCAGTTGCAGATAATTGTTCTCCAATTATACATGAACATTGGTCTTTGTTTGGAATGCATTTAAGAGTGGAATTACTTATTTAGAAGTTATACATATGTTCAAATAAAATACCTAGTTCAAAACTATTTTTGAAAGTAGTTGTACCAATTTTCAATCCCCACCAGTCATCTCTGACAGTTCTTGTTGGTCCACAATTTTACCACCACCTAGTATGTGCCAGTCTTTCTAATTTTAGCCATTCTTTTGGGCTTACAGCACTCTGTCATTGGGTTTTTAATTAGTATTTCCCTGATGAGCAACGAAGTTGAACATTTTTCAATATTTGTTAGCCCTTTTCATTAAATTTATTGTGCACTGCCTGTTGGGGTCTTTATATGAGATTTTTGTTGATTTTATGAGTCTGAAGAATCTTCTTGACTTTTTGGCCTAACTTGTTACACTCTCATAATAGCGTCCTTAAGGAACAAATTTCATTAATTTAGCATGTTTCAATTTATCATTTTTTTTATGTTTGGATTTTTTTCTGCCCTGATTTATGCTTATTTTCCTAAATATAAATCAGAAGATATTATGCTCTATTATCTTTTTTTATATAATTCTTTTTTATTTTTAAAGAACCTTTATATTATATAAATGTCACATAAAAAATATAAGGGATTCCCATATGCCTAACTCCCTCCTCCTCCCACACTTTCCCTCAGTAACAACATCTTTCATTAGTGTGGTATATTTGTTACAATTAATGAACCCATATTAAAGCATTGCTACTAACCGTGGGCTGCAGTTTACATTATGGTTTACACTTTGTCCCACACAATTTTGTAAGTAATGACATAATATACAATGGCCTGTATCTGTCACTGCAATGTCATGCAGGACAAATCCAATGTCCCCAAAATGCCCCCATATTATGCCTATTCTTCCTTCTCCCATCCCTCAGAACCTCTGGTGGCCACTATATTATCCTTTAAAAGCTTTATATTTTATCTTTCAAATTTAGATTAAGAAAATACATGGAACTGATCATTGTCCTTGGGTAAGGTAGGCATCAAGTTTCATTTTTAACCATATGGATAAATAATTGACTCAGCATCTTCTGTTAAAAAAGGAAAAAAGACATTTTTCCCTGCAGTACTATGTTTGTCATTACTCATGTCATATACATGTATGGTTCATTTTAAAGTATAAACTTTAATGAAAAAGGGGATATGTTATGTGATAAATAGATATGGACAGAAGCCTGGAGAGAGTCTCTTCTCATGCCTGTCCTGACTTTATGATGAGGGCACCTCTACCACCCAATCATCCAAGCTGAATGGAGGAGACTTGGGTGACCTAGGTTGAACCATGTGCTCCAACAGAGTTAAGGGAGGAGGCAGGGGTTGTGTAAGGTGTGGCTGACACTTTAGCCCCTCCCCTTTTTCAGCAACAGCCTCTGTTTGGCTGGATCCTCTGACCCACTCTGGGTGACCTCTCTCACATGCCACCTAAATCTTGGAACAATGAGGAAGCCATGGTCACACTGTGATAACTAAGTCCTGGCACTTGGATATTCCAACCCCACTGAAGGGATTTAGTTACTTACCAGATTTTCATTTTGCAGCAGGTCATTGATGATTTTATAAGAAATGGACCACCTGAATGGGTGACACAGTATCTACCTTCCTCATCCCAGGGTTTTCTCTTAACCCAGAAAATCCTGAGACCTACAAGATAGGTCAGCAGCCACTCCTTCCTCTGGGGCCCCCAATCACTGACCTATGTTCTTGAGGTTACTAGAGAAAGGAGTTCCAAAGGACACAATATACAGGATCCACAGTGGAGAATCTTGGGAAAAATACAAACTAGAAGGAGGGCCATGGCCCCTGCCGGACCCCTCCCTGCAATCCTCAGATATTGTCAGAAGAAGAGTCGGAGGATCCTGCAGATCTCAACACCTCTACCTTAGGTCCCATCTGAGGAGTCTGGCTTTCAGGAAGGACCTCTTTACCCAAACTTGACTAATTTGAAAATACACCCTTTCCACCAGGGACCAAAGATTTGTGTTTTTAGTTTATGATTGTTATTCTGATTGCATGTTGAATTCTATTGAATGTTTTTGCACATTAATTCATATGAACTTAGTTTTGGGGAGGTTTTGATGACTGTTTCAATCTCATTACTAGTGATTGGTTTTTGTGGTATTCTATTTCTTCTAGTTTCAGTGTTGGTTGTGTATTTCTAGAAATTTGGCTATTTCCTCTACTTTGTATACTTTGTTGGGGTCTAATGTATGTTGCTTTTAGATAGCAAATAGATGCCTCATTTTATAAAATCAATTTTGCCAATCTATGTGTTTTGATTGGGGAGTTCAATCCATTAGCATTTGATGTTATTACTGTAAAGGCATTGCTTACTTTTTCCATTTTATGCTTTGGCTTTCTGTTTTCATATTTTACTATTATTTGTCTCTTTACCCTTCAAGTTACCCTTACTAATAATCTTCATTTCTGCACTTCTCTCCAACTCTCTTGCCCTTTTTATTTTCCTTTCAGCCTGCAAAACTCCCTTTAGTATCTCTTATAATTCTAGTATTTTGATAACATACTCTCTGTTTTTAGTTTTTGTCTGTGAAGATTTTAAACTCACTCTCATTTTTGAAGGACTTCTCTCTTTTTGCTTGATGCAGAATTCTTGGCTGGAAGTTTTTCTCTTTCAGTACCTTATATGTATCAAACCCCTTTATTCTCAACTCCATGGTTTTTGATGAGAGGTCAGCACTTAATCTTATTGAACTTTCCTTGTATGTGATGTATTGCATTTCTTCTGCTACTTTCATAATCTTCTCATTATCTGATATTTGTCATTCAGCATAATAGGTGTCTCAGAGTAAGTCAATTCAGATTTATTTTGTTTTGGGTAGGTTGTCCTTCTTGGATGTTGATATTTATGTTTTTAATAAGGGTAGAGAAATTTTTGGCCATTATTTTCTCAAATACACTTTCTGCTCATTTTCTGTTTTCTTCTCCTTCTTGGACACCAATAACACATATATTTGTGTGTTTTAATTTGTAATTCAGTTCTCTGAGATCCTGTTCCATCTTTTCCATTCTTTTGTCTTTATATATACCTGTCTTTTAAAGTTTAGATTCCTGTCCTCAATATAACTAATTCTGTCTTTGATCAATTTAAATCTGCTGTTATAGGCCTTTAAAGTATTTTTAATCTCAATCATTGTGTCTTTCATTTTCATAAGCTCTGTCACTTTTATTGACAAGCTTTCAAATTGTTCTGTATCCTCACCTAGTGTCTTCTTAATATCTTTTATCTCTTTAGCCATTTTTTCCTTCAAGTCCTTGAATTGATTTAGGAGATTTGTATGAACATCATTGATTAGTTTTCTTAAATCCTGTATATTAACAGAAATTTTATTTCATTTTCTCACTGGACCATTTCTCCCAATTTCTTAATATAGCTTGTAATTTTTTCCTGATGTCTAGTCATCAGATTACATTGGTGAATTTTCTCTGAGGATCATTTTTTCCATCTTAACAAGTGGCTTTGTTTCATGGCTTTCCTTTGATTTTGGTTCAACTTATTCTAAATCTTTAAGATTGCCCAGCTTAAATGATCAAAACAGTGCTAGGAACACATTAATGGGTTCAGACCAGATTTAAGAGTGCCTGGGCATGAAAGACTCCAAAACAGCATTTTTCACTTACTGAAGTTTCCCAACTTGCCAGGAAAGGGCACTTTTTGGCAAATGTTACCATGGAGGTTCTCTTTCAGACTCCATTACCTGGTGATGCTGGTTTGGCCCAATTTGTGGTTCAAAATGTGCTCCACTGGTGAACTCCCTAAATAGAAACCACTCTCCACACTCTGCCACACCCTCCCTCACCACAGGGAAGAAGATGTCAATTCTTTCCATTGGCCACAGTGAGCCCAAGGTTTTACCCAGGGTGCTCACCTTGAGGGTGAAGGATGGTGCCATTCCCTGCCTACAGAACTAGTAACTCACAGTTTTTGCTTTGACTTCTTTTCTCTAAGTCCCTTTACCTTCTGGACATTGTACATTACTTTCCTGGTCTGCAGACTCCCAAAAAAGCATCCTCAGAAATCTTTTTGCCTTTCCTATGTTGGGTTTGTAAGAGAATTGAGCTCTGCCACCCTACTGAATGCCATCTTCTCAGATGTCCCCAATATTTGAGTTTTAACTGGTTTACATACATCATGTACAATTAAATTCATTATAGGAATGCTTGGTTTCAATAAATAATTTTGTTATTTGTTTTATGATGTTTTCCACCCTGTTGTTTTCTCCCAAATACTCTTTCATACTTTCTTTAAACATATTTGAACCTTTTTTAGTATAATATTTTCCTTTTTCTACCTTTTTTCAAAATACATCATTTGCATTTCTTCTATAATTTTATAGGTTGATTAAGGGATAAATAATGCATATATTTCTTTACATATATATACTTTTTAATTTTTAAAAAGATACTTGATCATATAAATGTTACATAAAAAACATAAGGGATTCCAACATGCCCTGGTCACTACCCTTCCACACTTTCCCACATTAACAACATACTTCATTAGTGTGGCACATTTGCCACAATTGGTGAACACATTTTAGAGCATTGCCACTAAGCATGGATTATAGTTTACTCTGTAGTTTAAACTCTGTCCCAGACAATTTTGTTAGTAATGACAAGATATATAATGGCCTGTACCCATCATTGCAATGTTATTTTTCTAAATTCCAAAGTCCCAAAAATGCCCCATAATACACCGATTTTTCCCTCTCCCTTCCCTCAGAACCTCTGGTGGCCACAGCCTCCACACAAATGATAAAAGTTCTTCCATTGCTAGAATCACAATAAGTCCATAGTAGAATAACAGTAAGTCTACTGTAGTCCCTCATTCATTCCCCAATCCTAAGGATTCTGAGATGGTGATTCCTACTCTGCCTCTAATTGAGAGGGAGCTTAGATCCCGTGGAGTAGATGGATGGGATTATTTTGCTTGCAGTGCACACACTCTCTGTTCCTTGGGATGGATGTTGTCTATCATCTCCTTGTAAGTTGTCCTGGGTGAATCCAATGAACTGGAGATTTGGGGTTGCAACTCTGTTGAGAATCAGGACCCAAATGGCACATGGACATCCCAAACATGTAAGTATCTTGGACATACACTATCAATTCTAGTACTAACTAAAGGTTCAAATAAAAGGAGTAGAAGAGATATGTGTAGAGAAACCACACCTGAGTCCAACTCTGTCACACTGGGAACCATAAATTCCAAAGTAAGACCCACTGGCAGAGTACCAAACTTCTGAGCTGTCTGCTCTGCCTATAATTACTGGATGTCTCCAAAGCCTTCAGGAGCCCTATTATTTTGCAGTCAATGAGATCCTGCTGAGATGTGCCTAAGCATAACCTCTGGAATGATCTTGTAGCTCACTTTGAAGTCTCTTAGCCATATAAACTCATTTACTTTTACCTTTTCCCCCTTTTGGTCAAGATCTTGTTCCAGTTGCCTTGCTAGTTGGTGCTTGGCAGTAATCCCTCAGTGCCAAGGAGGCTCAACCTGCAGAGTCATGTCCCATGCCAGGGGAAATGTAATGCATTTATGTATGTATTTATTTATTTGTTTGTTTGTTTGTTTTTAAAGATACTTAGATGACATAAATGTTACATAAAAAATGTAAGGGATTCCCATATGCCATGTTCCCTACCACTCTGACATTTTCCCACATTAACAAATGTATCACATTAGTGTGGTACATTTATTACAATTGATCAACACATATTGGAGTATTGCCACTAAGTGTGGATTGTACTTTACATTATAGTTTAACTCTCCGTCACACATTTTTGTAAGTTATAACAAGAAATATAATGGCCTGCATCTGTTACTGCAATGTCATTCAGGATAATTCTAATATCCCAAAAATGTCACCATATTACACCTATTTTTTTAAAGATACTTAGGTTACATAAATGTTACATAAAAAATACAGGAGATTCTCATATGCCCTACTCCCCACACCTCCCACAGTTTTCCACATTAACAACATCCTTCATTAGTGTGGTAAAATCATTGCAATTGATGTACAAATTTTGGAACATTGCCGCTAAGCATGGATTAAAATTTACCTTTAAAATTACACTCTCTCCCACCCAATTCCTTATGTTATGACAAGATATATATGGACTGTAACTGTCATTGCAATGTCATTCAGGGCAATCCCCAAGTCCCAAAAATGCCCCCACATTATGCCTGTTTTTCTCCCTCCCTACCCTCAGAACCTCCGTTGGCCACTGCCTCCACATTAATAGCATAATTTCTTCCATTGGTAGAATCACAATGTCTATAGTAGCATACCAGTAAGTCTACTTTAGTCCACAGTTCATCCCCCAATCCTGAGGATGCTTGGATGGTGATGTTCACTCCACCTCTAATTGAGAGGGTCTTTAATCCATTAAGGCTGATGGATAAGACTCTCTTACTTGTAGTTGTAGATGGTCTCACTTCCTTGGTATGGTAGTTTTCCATCATCACCTCCTTGTTAGTTGTCCTGGGTAAGACCAATAAACTAGAGAGTAGGTGTTGCAACTCTGTTGAGATTCAATGCCCAGCTGCACATGGACAGCCAAAAGATTTAAGTCTTTAGGATGTGCACCTACTAAATCTAGTACTAATTACAGGTTCAAATAGAAGAACAGAAGAGCCATGTGTAGGAAAACCAGAACTGAATCCAACTCTGTCACCCTGGGGAGCATAAATTCCAAAGTAGGGCCTACTGGCAAGGCACTAAACTCCTGAGCTATGTGCCCTGACTATGGTGACTGGATGTCTTCAGAGTCTTCAGGAGCACTGCTATTTAGAATAGTATCTACTTTGACAATCAATAAGATCCTGCTGCAGTATGCATATGTGTAACCTCTGGAATGACCTCCTGACTCACTTTGAAGTCCCTTAGCCATATAAACTTGCTCATCTTTACCTTTCCACCTTTTTGGTGAAGTTCTTTTTCCAGGTGCTTTGATCGTTGGTGCTTGGTAGTAATCCCTCAGTGCAAGGGGGGTTCATTTCTGGATGTCATGCCCCATGCTGGGAGGAAGGTAATGTATTTATATGCTGAGTTTGGCTTAGAGAGAGACCACATTTGAGCAATAAGGAGAGTCCTGAGTGGCAACTCTTAGGCACTCTATAATACTAGGTTAAGTTTCAATTTCAAGAGTAAAGGTTCATAAGCACAGTCATCAATATCAAGGGTCTGTCAATGGACCATCCTCCTTCACTAGTCATTGCCCCTGTACTCAGGGGATTCTTGGTGTTCCATTAGAGAATGTGGCAAAGCTCCCCAGGATGGGAATTTGATATTCCTTCAGTTATTGTGTGAATCTCCACCCACTGTGACAATGCCCCATGAACATTTGAACATATTTATATGCACATTATTTATACCCAGGTGAGCTTCCTTTCATGTATCCTCCATCAATGACACCCTGCATCAATGATCCTCCCCTGCCATGGTTGTAACCTTTCTGTGATACAAAAATTCTTCAAAAATGAAGCCAATAAAATAACCATATACAATTAATAAGAAAATGAAATAATCATGATACTTTTAAAAATAAATAAAATACAAAAATTTTAAAAATAAATTTGAAATAAAATATTATAAAATTAAAATTTTTTGACATTATGTCTTTCATCACTGTAAAATCTGTTGTCTTGTATGTACAGTGATATTTTCTTCCATTTATCTCCCCTCCTTTGTCTTCAAAGAAGCTTTAGGTTACAGAAAAGTCATGTACAGAATGTAAGGGATTCCCATATACCCAACATCTGCCCCAATATATTTCTGTTGCTATATTATCAAATGAAACAAACCTAGTGACTTAAACCCAAACAAATTCTTGTTTCAAAATTTTTATAAGTCATTTGCAATTTAAATCTGGTAGGAAATAAAAACGTGGAGTTACATACCAAAAAATACAGTTCAGTAATACTGGCATTTATATTTGCACATATCATAACCTTTCTGTAGATCTTTACTTCTTTATGCACTTCAATCCAAAGTCTAGAATCCTTTCTTCTCAGTCTGGCTTGCAGGGAAGACTGATATTGATTATCTCTTTCAGCTTTTGTTTATTTAGAAATGTCTTAATCTCTTCCTTATTTTTTAAAATAATCCTGCTGTGTAGAAAATTCTTGGTTTGCATTTTTAAGCTCTCCATGCTGAAATGATTTTGAATCAAGAAAAGACTGAGTTGATTCATTCTGATGGACAATATATAATTATAGAATCCTGTGGATGATAAGACATTCAAGGTAATATATTTATAGATTAACAAATAGTATGCAACAACAAATCACTTGCCCAAGATAAAAAAATAATGATTTCCTATTTTATAATCCCATTATTTTTCTCACAAAACATTGTTCATTAATGTTTCCATAACTTTCCCACTCACCTGCTTTCTTTTTTTTATAAGTTGTTGATGTGTACAAAAAAGGGAGACA
>JAQZBX010072094.1:0-15125 GCA_029593785.1 Cabassous unicinctus | reverse complement strand
ATGTAATCTATTTTTAAAAGAGGATGAAATAAAATCCTTTCATCCTTTCATATGAAAATCGAAATCAACCTTTAAATTCTCCCCAGCAATATATATCAAATTAAATATTTTAACTTAATTCCAGAGTAAAACTTCATGCTAGAGGAAACATGAAAATGAGGATCAGAGTAAGGTGTGTTTATTCAAGAAAAAGATCCTGAAAGAGATAATTTCCAGTCTGGTCTTGAAGGACATTTTGAAGGAATAATTATTGACTGAGGTAAAAAGATGTCTCAAATCTCAAATGTATGTGTGACTATTTCATCTACATGTTTATTATGTGTAGTGGAAACTGGAGGAAATGTACAATGCTTACCTGAGGCCAATTAGGGATGAACAGATATTAATCATCAAGGACAAAAGCTCTGCCAATCTGGAAAAAAATTTTGACATTTTGTCTGGCAAGCATTTTTAAAGGTTGAAAAATGAGGATAAAAGAGAATTTAATCATTGGCAAGAGAATGATTGAAAAAGTGGACCACATATTATCTATTATGTAAGAAGAGTAGTACATCTGGGTGAGAGTTGATTCAAGTAGAAATGAGATGTTTCAGTCTTCTGGAACTTCTATTTAAGTCAAAGGAAAGACACAGGGAAGCAAGTGTGTAGGAATTCTAATCCACTGTCAACTTAGGTGACATGGGGACTATTCCAACTCCAGTTCACAGCGTTATGTAAAGTATGAACATGGGGTAAAAATATAACTCTTCTCAACTGATAGAACACAAAATTACCTGACCAATTATGAGCAATGTGTATTATGTTGATTTAAAAAATCACATGAGCAATGTAAATTATAATTAAAAGCAAGGCAGATATCTGTTATTTTATATAAATATAACCAGAATATTAGTTAAGCTTCATGTGTGTCAGTTGGAGAGAAGTGCTAGAACCAAAGAAAGTGAGGCCAAGAGCCAGATTTAGATGAATCTAAATTTTATTTCATTTCATGGATAAAATATTTAGGGTGTAATTCATATTTTACTGTAATCCTTCATAATATTATTTTCTTTCATTTATTCTTACTCTGATAATATTTTCACCTCCCACAGCTTCATTCTTGACTTTTTCTTTCCTTCAACTCCTACATTCCATTGAACTTTTTGGTTTTACAAATTTGGTATCATTATATTGGAACTGACACATTATTCTATAGGGTAACAAAGAGAGAAAAGCATAGTAGAAAAGCTATAATTCTCTTTATCAGATGTTCATAAATATTGCCCCTGTCACATAGATTATGCTGAGTATTGATTAATGTAGATACTAAATTAAAAGATGAATTAACCATCATAATCAGAATGCCTGGTTAAATTTTAACTTTAATTATAATATTTCATTTTAATATAATATGTCCCAAATTATTGCATAAAACATACTGATACTGAAAGAAGTAATTCATTCTTTCTATTTGTTGAATCTGGCAAACCAAATTATATCATGATAATGCCTGAGGGGAATAGCCATGCATCTTTTCTGGAAGTGGAATAGGGAGGAATAAGCATGACATTTGCAAAAAGGGAGAGAAGAATTTGATCTGTAGTTCACCATTTACTAAACAGGTGAAATGGGGCCAGAAAATTAACCACCCACATGATTAGTCACTTTACCCCCTTAAAAATGGATTCACCACACATGATTTCCAGATTTTATGTAAGACTGACCAGTAATGAATTTACTATGCTCTATATACTGTAATTGTTAAATAATATCAAGTGATTATTTATCTTACTACAAAGTAAAAATGATTTACCAGAAAAATTAGCTCTTGATTCAAGACCCATCTTTTATATTAAAAAATAAAATTTTAACTCAAATTTTGAAGCTATTTTAATACTTCCCTCTTTTAATAGGTATATTCTCTCCTTTCTTTCCACTATCATTATTTATCTTAGAAGATTAAGAGCATTCAAAAGAGACATTGTGGGGCTCATTGTTTGAGAAATATTACTGGAAACTATATTAGGGACAACAAATGCTCATTTACTATCTTTACTTTCCATTTAAGAAAAGTTGACTTCAAGAATACACTTGATCATAATTTCCACAAAGTTTATTTTCTTGTTCCGGGAGTAATGCCTATTATTTTTAATTCATCTCTTTTTAAAAATATATTCCTCTAATTCTCCTTGCATTTATGCCATTCCATTACTGAATTTAGAGATAATCACAAGTTTAATTTTTAAACTTATTTTTCATCATCTTTTATATTTTGAAGAACTCATATTACTTTTTTTTTTCTTTAGCAGGTACCAGGGATTGAACCCAGGACCTCGTACATGGGAAGGAGGTGCTTATCCACTGAGCTACATCCATTCCCCAAAGAGAGAGTTGTTTTTTTCATTTTTTTTTTAATAGGTACTGTGGATTGAACCCAGGACCCCATACGTGAAAAGTAGGCACGCAACCATTTAAGCCCCATCTGCTCCTTTTATATTACTTTTGATTAACTGTATGAATTTTTGGTATTCCGTCATATTTCATTATGACTTCTTATGACCTTTCAAGCAAAAGCTGTCTTTGTAACTTAGGGTGAAGCCATTCAATCTTATTGCTGTCCCCTGTAATTTATACCTCTTTCTGTAATGCTAATTTTTCTGGTGTTCTAGCACTTTGTATTTTCCCTTTTCTTGTTAATTGGTGCTGAATTTTCTTTTATTTACTTTTCAAATAATCTTTTTATTTTGGGGGGCTGATAAGTATTCTTTTCATTTTCATTCTTTCATTTTTCTTCAAAATGTTTTTATCTTTATCTGACTTTGAATTAACATTTGAAATTATCATATTTAGCCAAAGTTTATCTAGAAGTACCTGTTTAAATGTTTCATTATGTGGTATAATTCCTTTTTTTACAATATTATAAAAAGTCTGGGTAAAATCATTTAGGCCTGACTTTCCTGGAAATAATATATATTACTTTAATAAGAGAAGATATAACACTAGTTATTTTTCATACAATAGAAGACAAAAAATGATTTGAAGGTAGATTCTGTAATGAATATTAAAATTTTTGAAAGAAGTCTAAATTGGCAAAAGTATTGGGTGCAGCTAATTTGGATAGCATATTCAGGGAAAACATTTTGGGAGAATTTTTTTAAAAATTGATTTCTGAGCTCCTTTATTCTCACTGCTTTGGCAGAAATATAATTGTCTTGATTGAATCCTTGAAAGTTTGCTTCACTTGCTTGACCTCAAATTATAAATAAAAGGACTCTACAAGGGGCCACAGAAGTTGTGAGCATGACAATGCCTTATTAATGGCCACTCCCTTTGCAGAAGGCTTAATAAAGACAAAGATGCTGCAACCATAGGTTCTGGAAACCACAGTTAAGTGGGAAGAACAGGTGGAAAAGTCTTTCAGAGAAAAAAAAAATCAGCTGCTGCAAACAGTATGGCAAGAAATACTGAGTAGCACAGCATTGTAAGTAATGATATTATCCCCTGTTGCCACGCTATAAAGGAATCTGGGAAAACAAGCACTTGTAAGAGAGACTTCTAACAATAGAAATATCTGAGGAAAAAACACATGGGAATTTCAAAGTGGGAATCAACAAATGAGAGGATTGTCAGATTCCTTGTTATACTCAACATGTAGGTTGTAAATGAAAAACAAAAAGAAGAACCTTTATCAGTTAATCATCAGGCAATCTCAACAGAATGAATGTGGTTACTGCTGTATAGTTTCTCATTATTAACTTCTGACTTCTCTCTAATTTGCAAGTAAAATTTTAGAAATTGACTCTGATAAGAGGAGTCTGGCAATATCAAATGGTCCTGAACAATGAATAAAGCATAAAACTAATCAGAATAGGTTCTTTTGTATTTGGTTTAATCATCTATATTGTAATATAATTTCGATCCATTTTCTGATTCTATTAGCAAAAGAACTTTACTTAACAATTGTTATTGTTGAAATGTATATTAAGGATAGAATTCTTTTGCACTCCTTTTTTCTTTCTTTTTATATAGAGCAATATCAATGAAATAAACAGTGTAAGACTTCAACTTTCATTCTTTCACTCTTTCTGAGGAGATTGGTACACTGGGAAGGCAAAAAAAAATTTTTTGGTTCATCTCCCCACTTATGAGGTAAGCATTCTTCAGCACTTTTTTCCTTCACTTTGCAAGGGATAGGATTAATTCTTGGGGTGAAAGCCTTAGCCTCTGGTTTGTGATTGCACCAAGTCTTTGTAGTCATGGAATTAAAATTTAGAATTTATACTTCAAAGCAAATATAATCCTCTTTCTCCAATCCTTAACTTTTTTTTTCACCTCTGAAATGAAAATTAGGAGAACATTGTGATGTTTTTCCTATTTAGGACTCCAAATTCAGGTTATCTAGAATTTACATTTTCTAATCACTGCTAGCACTGGAAACATTTTCCTGTTTGTGTGTTTGCTTGTTTTAAGGACTAAAGGAATTTCTTGAGTGAAAGGCCATCCCTTGAGATTGGGGCCTTTTGGATCTCTAAACTTTTCGTAAAG
The DNA here is from genome assembly GCA_029593785.1 of Cabassous unicinctus. NCBI lineage: Eukaryota > Metazoa > Chordata > Mammalia > Cingulata > Chlamyphoridae > Cabassous > Cabassous unicinctus. The sequence goes on along the minus strand of JAQZBX010072094.1, from coordinate 10,601 downwards.
TATTGATACTTCACAATATATGCTGGGTATTTTTGTATATGTGCATGATTTTGGATCCTCATCAAGGAAAAAATGTTAGGTACATTTTTCATAAGAATATCAAAGTGGAAGTTGTATATTTTCAGCTAGTTGGGCTCAAACTGAAATTTTGTTACTTTGTTTTAAGTGTCAACAAGGCAAGAATCAAGCTGACCCTTCCAGGCATGTTATTTTCTCATTCTCCCTTTTTTTTTAAGAAATTAATTTCAATGTCACATATTAATAAAGAATAAATTCATCAGAAGAGTACAATCCATGGTATTCGGTGTAATCACATATTTGTGCATTCCCTTTTTAGTTCCATCTAGGCTGCCTCTTACAATCTCCACTTCAGCACTGTCATCCCAACCTCCCATTCACTCCTTAGCTCACATCATATATGGCTCGTTGTAATAGAGACTTATAATTAAATTTCTTCTTTTTCACTCTCTATATTTATACCACCTAAAGTGTTAGGATATCTGAGAATACTCATTTAGGTTTCCTAAAGCTGGCCTCCAAAATCAAAGTTTGGTCAATAAGGTAATATAAGCTTCATAAAATTATGATTTAAGTCAAGTTTTCCTCCGTATTTGAAGCTATGATCTTTTCTGTCATAACTATCACAATTTTTTTGCTCTGCTGCCTGGGTATCCATCTTACTTTGGCTAAGCCACTTGCCTTAACACTGACCTTTGCCTTAGCTTTAATAAGCAGCTTTCCCGCCCTGGGGCATAAACTCCCCAGAGTCCAAGCTCGCATCTGCGACCACCACCCACACAAACCAAACCGCCCACATACCTCACCTAGAACCCATAGCTGGCCCCGAATGATAAGTTAACCAACTCTGCCACACTCAGACACCTGTCCTTTTCTCATATTGGCTGTGCTTGCATTAAACTAGCCAATTCTTGACTCTCCTTGGAAATCTACTAACCTTCACCCTTGGACCACATTAAAGGCTCAAGCCCCACAGCTAGTTGAGCCACCCGTGGAACCTCTCTTTGGGAACTGTATCTGTCTTTTCTCATTCATTAGGGGCTCAGTTTCCCTTTGTGTTGTACCTGACCTCCTCCCAGACCCAAATTTAAAATCCAAATTAACTAATTTGAACCATTCCCCCACCTTGCGTGTTTGGTGGAGAAACTCACTGGGGACCATGTTCTTTAACATCACCTTACCATAACTTGTCAGTCTGGGGTCTCATTTTTTCCTCCTAACCCAGATACAGAATAAAAACAACAACAACAAAAAAACCACATGGGATTTTCTTTCTTGTTTACTTCTGCTAATTCCTTCTCTGACTGCTCAGTTTCCGTTAAGGAGGTAATGAGACCAGAAGTCAGGGACTCTGCCAGTTTAGAGATGGGAAAAGAGCTAGTACAGTTTTTTCCTAAGCATCTACTAATGCATTTATATTGGTAGCTACTCAAATGTTTCCGATCTTTAATCAGGGCTCCTAGTGTTGAAGACTGTCCTTCCTGGAGATTCTAATTAACTATTTCATGACCCTAGGACTAACAGACAAGATTCTAGAAAAAGGTCTTGGGCTTACTTTACAGAAAAGACTGTCATGAAACCCTAAATTTATTGCTGGGTCACTCAAGCAATGATCAAAAGACCAATCTGTGATTAGAATAAGATTATCTCTGCAGCCCACCCATCACTCTTCAGCAATCCCTTGAATGCTCTCCTCATCTTCCTCCATTTTCAAGTTTTTATTGTGACTATTAAGAGGAAGTAAATGAAAATCTAACAGTCACTGTCACTGACTAATGAGCAAACTATTGTTAATCATTTAAAGTGTAGTAACTTCACAGTTCAGCTCTGTGGCCTTGTATTATTATTAATTATTGTGGCATATGCTGAAGGACTAAAATTTTTCCAATGACCCTAGCAAGAATTTATCCCCAAGGTTCATCCCCACCCCTTTGCTAAACCCAAATTGCCCAACCAACAACTGCTAAACCTCAACCTTAATTGTGCTTCTCCTGCAATCCATCCCATGATTAAAAAACCTCAATTTCCTATACCTTCAGAGAACTTTATCAGTGAACAGTTCTCTGGAAAAAAAAACTGATCTTTGATCTTTCTAACTCCTCCCTATAAAACATCTGTATACATCAGAACAGTCATCTTGAGTTATTCTCATATTAGAACTTTTAAAGTTTGAGATAGTGGATTTTGATAACTTCTTTTCACCTTCAACAATATAGATTATTTGACTGAGGACAAGGGCATGGAAAGAATAATTTTGGATCTCCATTTGGTCAAATCACTCAGTTAATCCATGCTTAGTAAGGTTAGTTTGCCTGCACATGAACCTTATTTTCAGGTTAGGTGCCATTTAAAAAATACTTTAGAAGTTACTATGAAGTCATCTCATGAGATTTCCAAATTAATTCTATACACAGATTTAAAGGACAAACACACAAACTCACCACAAATGGATATTACATTAACCTAAGAATATTTCACCACTTTTTACTTCTTTACTGTTTTCAAAGCAGGTATTTAAAATTTGAAATCATGAAGAAAAGTATCATACTTAATCTTCTGACTGTGATTCATGGTCTTAGCTGGCAGTTTCACCACAGATTTTCTTAGGACTTCAGTGCATTAAAATTTGAATAGAGGATTTCCATGGAGATGTATATAGTCACCATATTTTTTCAGGGACCCACATTTATAAGTATATCACAGAAAGCAGAAATCTTCAAAATGTTTTATTCAAAGAACCCATTACTACATATCAAAAATTTAAAATTTCCTATTTGAAAGTTAGGAAATAATTTATTTATACTTAGCAGGTGAAGGGAAATTAGAGACTGGCACAGAGGCACAGGGATGCCAATTAATGTTTAATTATGGAAGAGGTGATGGCCTGATCTTTCTGGGCTTGCAGATTGGTTAGCCTGTAAATTTTATTCAAAGAGCAATGACTTTTACTGTGTTTGTTTAATTTGCAGAAGGTGCATAGGGATCAAGTCAAGAATAACAAAATTGTCCTCTGTGACTATTGTATAAAAGTCACTATTTAGTCTTCCGCATAATGAATGCTGGAACACAAAAATACAGGCAGCAGTGGGGAATTTTCCCTAGAGACAAAAAAAAATGTAACAATAGCATTAAAGACATACTAGGAGTATGACAATGGTATTAATATGATGACAGAAAATGGCTGGCTTTTCTTGTAAGGCAGGTAGATATAAGAATTTGGCCTTTCATTTTTATTTCAAATTTTCACTTTAAAAATTTAAAGCATTTTATGAAGTAATGTGCATAGACAAAATGCACATATTTTAACCACTCATCACAGTGAGTTTTCATTATTTGAACATATGCATATAACTAACAATCTGATATCTGATCAAGGAACAGATCATTACCTTTACCCAAAAAGCTTCCCTACTGCTTGCTTCCAGGATCCACTCAGTCATTTCTGTGCCCTTCCCCACCCTCCATTCATGTTTATGCACTTTATACAAGTGGAATCATATAGTATGAATGTTTCGTAGTCTGACTCTTTTAAATCCATAATGAGTTAGTGAGATCCATCGATATTGTGTATGAATGTAGATTACTTATTATTTTGCTTTATAATATTCCTTTAGGTAAATGAACCCTATTTTAGTTCCATCTTTGATAATTTCCATCGTTTTCCATTTATGAATAGTGTTTCTGTGATCATTCAAGGATCTCCTTGATTTTGATCTTGATATGGTGAATTTATTTTGGCTTTTTAAATTAACAGTTTTATTTTGAGGTCATTATAGATTGATATGCAATTTTAAGAAATCACACTGAAAGATCTGTGTACCCTTGACCCAGTTTGCTTCAACAGTAACATGTTGCAATGTTACAGTACAATCTTATAACCATGATATAGACATTAATACAGTAAAAATACAGAATGCTTTCATCTTCACAAAGAGCCCTTCTATTGTGCTTTAATAGCCACATCAACCTCCATTTCACCCACCCACTCCTCCACTATTGGCAATCTCTAATTTGATTTCAATTTCTGTATCCTTTTATTTCAAGAATATTTTGTATATATACATACATATATATGGACTCATAAAGTATCTGGCCTTTGGGATTGCTGTTTTTTTAATCCATTTAGCATAATTTCCTAGAGCTTCATCTAAGATTTTGAGTTTATCAAAGTTTTTTCCTTTCTATTAATAAGTAGTGTTCCATGGTATTTATGTACCACAGCTTGCCAACCATGATCCCACTGAAGCCCATCTGGCTTGTTGTCAGTTGGCTGTTATGAATAAAAGTGCCATGATCATCTGTCTATAGACAGGTTTTTGCATGAACATGCTTTCTTATTTTCTGAGATAAATGCTCAAGAGTACAATAACTAAGTAGAATGGTACTTGCATGTTTAGTTGAATGTGTACATATAGTACATATAGATCAGCTATATGAAAATAAAATTATGCCATAAGTTCACCCACTTTAAAGTTTACAATTCAGTGGATTTTATTATATTCATAGATATGTATGGCCTTCACCACAATAATTTTCAGAACATTTTCATCATTTTTGTCACATCCATAAGGAAACACCATTATCATTAACAAGACTCCCATGAACCCCCAATTCACCCAATCTAAAGACACAACAAATCTTTGTCCTGTCTCCACAGATTTACCTATTCCGGACAATTCATACAAATATAATCATACAATATGCTATCTTTTGTGACTGTTTTTTTTCACTTAGCATCACGTTGTCAAGGTTCATCCATGTTGTAGTATGTATTGGTACTGCATTTTTTGTTATTCCAAAATAATACTCCTATGACATATTTATTTATCCATTTATCCATTGATGTGCATTTGGGTTATTTCCACTTGTTGACTCTTATGAATAATGCTACTATGAATAGTCCTGTTCATGATTCTGTGTGGACATGTTTTTATCTTCTGTGGATTGGAACTGGTAACTCTGTTTAATCTTTGGCAGAACTGGCAGACATTTCCCAAAGCAGCTTCACCATTTTGTTATTATACAACCAATGCAACCATCTTGATGGGTGCAAAGTGGTATATTTATTCTCGCTTTTATTTTCATTTCATTGAGGGAAACAATCTTTTTTTTTTTGCTTATTGGTCATTTGTATATTTTCTTTTGAGAATTGTCTATTCATATTTTATGTCCATTATTGAGTTAAGTGTCCTTTATATTCAAAATACAAATCATTTATCAGATACAGGATTTCCAAATAATTTCTCCCATTGTAAGGGTTGTCTTTTTACTTTCTTGATAAGCCTTTGAATCACAATTAAAAAAAAAGTTTGTTTTTTGTTCTGCATTTTTTTTTTAATTTAATTGGAGAAGATTACAGAAAAACAATACAAAAATATAGCAGTCCCATATACCCCTCTGTTTTTGACACTTTGCTTTAGTGTGGTACCTTGTTACAATTGACAAAAGAATATTAGAAAATTGAAATTGTACTATTAACTATAGTCCATAGTTTACATTAGGTGGGTAGTTTGCATATACCACATGTAGCAGTTTGGCAGTTTGATGTAATTATGAATTCCAAAAATAAATATCGGATTATGCTTGTGAACTAGTCTGTTAATCTGGGCATGATTAAGTTAGGATTAGGGCATTGACCGGGCCACGTCAGCAGGGCATTGATCCCCACCACCAAATATAAAAGGCATGCAAAGGACAGAGGGAGCAGTTTTGAGCTGAAGTTTTGATGTTGGAGTCTTGAGCTGGAGCCCGGGGAAGTAAGAGAGCTTGGTTGTGAGGAAGAAAAGAAGGCCCCAAGATAGAGACAAGCCATTCACCTGATAGTCTACAGTAGGCCTTGTGGAGGAAACAGAGGAGCTAAGTATGAAAAGAAATGCAGCCCTAGGAAGAGAGGAACCCAAGAAGCCTGAACCATGGCAAACTTCAGCAGCTGTCTTGCTCCAAGACATGGCAATGGACTTTGGTGAGGGAAGAAACTTATGCTTTATTGCCTGGTAACTGTGGAATTCTACCACAAATATATACCCTTTATAAAAACCAGCCGACACCTGGTATTTTGCATCAGCACCCCTTTGGCTGACTAATACACCACTCTATTATTAACACCTTGCATTAGTGTGGTACACTTATTTTAATTCATGAAAATACATTTTTATACTTGTACTGTTAACTAGAGTCCGTCATTTTCAGTAGGGTTCGCTGTCTTATACAGTCCAATGTTTTACCTTCAATTTTTTTTATTAATATATCTGTAATCTAAAATTTCCCCTTTTAACCACGTTCTTATATTTCAGAGCTCTTAACTAAATTTATGATATTGAGGAGCACAAAATTTTTTTAACTTGATTAAATCTAATTTATCTGTTTTTTTCTTTTATTGTTTGTGATTTGGTGTTATATCTAAGAACAGTTTGCTTTTGACTTGCATAACATAGGGTTTTATTTAAAATTTTTTTGATACACTATATTCTGCAGTATAGTACATATATTCAGTAGAGGCAATTATCTGCAGGTTGTGCCAAATTCTAAGGAACAATAAAAAATACATGTAAACACAAACATACACTTTTCTCTCAGTTACACCCCTAAGATCAAAGGTTTCTTTACAAGACTATTAAACAAATTAAATAAAGGGTAGTTGTAAAGATGATCAATTAGGGTGATGGCCTCAGCCCCAGCCAGCTGCAGGTAGCTGGCTGCTGGCACCAATTAGGCAGCCGCAGTTCCCACGTTATCCTTGGGCCTGTGTCCAAAAATAGTTGATAGAACTAGCTTGCACAAATGTTCTCTAAACAATCCTGAGGCCAAGGATGTTTGAGGAATAATAGCATAATATGTTATATAACCTGATCAATATGTTATTCTCACTATTTTATTAATATGTTATCCTCACTGTAGCATGCCAAAAGATGAGGTCATCCATGCTAATAAAAACCAACAGGCCAGCCAGAAGGCTGGTGACTGTCTGCCACTTGGCTACAGCTAGTATGGACTTTTATACTTCTTCTCCTCATGCGTTTTTTTGCTTGCCCTGGCCTTGTGAGCCCCTGTTGTGGATGCAGTTAACAGCAGTTTATTTAGACCACAGGCTCAGTGACAATGCAAAGTTTATCCCCCACAGTGTAGCTCCAGAAAATCTCTGAAGCATTTATAACTCTGAAGACATTTGAAAATCCTTCAACACTTGATTTAAATTATAAATAGATATTTCCTGTGCCATTATTCATGGAAATGATAAATATTTCTTGGCTGTCTATGAAAAACAAAAAGATTAGAGCTTGGGCACCTTTTTTCCAAACAAACTATACACTCTAGTCTTGACACTTCAGTAACCAGGGCAAAACTGTCATAAGAAAACCTTTATATAATTCTCCAGGAAAATTGAAGGTAAAAGGATTTTTATATCTTACCTTCTACTCCATAATTTATGCTCCATTTCTAAACCAAATTATTTCACATGGCTATTCAATTTTTAAAATGCCTGCATTAAAACTTTGTTATAACAAAGTTGATTTCAAAAGTAGTTTAGTCAAGGATCACACTACAACTATTTCCCTTAAAGGCAAGAAAGATTCTGATACTTTAACAAATTAAAAAAATATAAGATATTTTATTATACTGTGAGGTTTCTGCAATTGGGAACACCTGGATGCAACATAGCTTCATTTCCCAAATATAATGTGTGTTACTTTGCTAAAATCTGCTGGGAACAATATACCAGAAAGTTGCTGGCTTTTATAATGGGAATTTATTAGATTAAAAGCTTAACAGTTCTGAGGCTGTGGAAGGGTCCAAATCAAGGCATTATCAGAAATGCTGTCTCACCCAAGATCAGCTGCTGGAGATCCTGGGCTCCTTCCATGTGACAAAGCACATGGCAGCATCTGCTTGTCTGGGTTCTGCCTTCTCCTCCAGGCTTACTTTCTCCATCTTCAGCTTTTTGTGATCAGGCATGTGACTCATTGCTCCCCACTCCTCCATGCCTCCTCTCTTTCAGCTTCTGGGTCCTCTTTCTGAGTGTGGCAGTTTAGGATTATTTTTTGAATTTCAAAAAAAGAAAGATTGTGTTGTAAACTAATCTCTTCCTCTGGGTGTGATATCCTTTGATTGCATTAAATGTAGGCAGAGGGGCCTTTGATTATATTATCTCTTAAGATTGATTTGACTACATCAGTGGGCATGACTCAAGTTGAGTCCCTGACACCTTGAGGGGTCTGATATAAATGGACAGACATGGAAGAGAGAGCTCTGTCATTTTTTTATCCTTCCGTATGACAGAAAGGAGAATGCTGAAATGGCTGAGGCCCAGGGAAGAGATGAGCCATTTGTCTGATAGCTAACAGCTGACCTTGGGAAGATAGCGAACAGCAGGGTCTGATATAGAAAGTCCTACTAGAAAAGCCCTATGACAGCCTGCAGCTGAAATCGGGAAGAAGCTGAGCAGCTGTGCATGAGAGATGAAGCCTGGAGGGGATGGAGAAATCTGGGCAGAGATCAGCAGCCATCTTGCTTCACCACACGGCAACACTCCAGGATCAACAGTAGCTGTCTTTGGTGAGAAAGCATCTTTGATGGTGCTGTGAGTTGGACCTTTTCACAGCATGGGAACTATAAGCTTTTCCCCCAAATACCCTTTACAGAAGCCAACAGATTTCTGGCAATTTACTTCGGCAGCCCTTTGGCAGACTAACACACTGAGACTGTGTGCTCTGTTGTTTTCAGCCTCTGGCCTCCAGGACCTCTCTCTAATCTTCTCTAGGTTTTTCTTTCTCTGCTGCCTTTTTCTGGATGCCTCTGCCTCCAGGCCTCTGTTTATAAAGGACTCCTGCAAGAGGACCAAGTCCCACCCTGAGACAGCCTCAATGAAGTAATCTAATTAAAGCCTCAACTGAATCCAGTTTAATCAATAGGTCCCACACCCACAGGAATGGATTATCTTTAAGAACATGGTCTTTTCTGGGATCCACAAAAAGCTTCAAGCTGTCACATGATCGTACTAGTTAATCTACAAGAATGTGTCTTGTTAGCAAGAATAGACAATACTTTTCATCACAGTTGCTTCCTTCTTGATTAGTAAAATAACAAAGACCTACACTGCTTTGTTAACAAAGGGTAGATTTGGAGTTTTAATTATGAAAGCCTACATTTTCTGTGACAAAGCGGATGATTTAACACATTCTAAAGGCAGATTGTATTTTTCTAAAACGTGTTCTGATTTTTACACTATCAAGGACTGGTACACAAGTTAGTTTCAGTATCACAAATCAGGATAACATCTACAATTTTGTATCAATTTTGGAAAATATAACTGTGGCAGCTGAGCAAAGAATATCCCCCTATAACATTGTTGACATGTTGGCTGTTATTTTATTTGACAGAATACATGGGTTAGAAACATTATCTTAATTCCTGAAATTCAGTTCCTGTGTAGGAATATTTTTCTTCTCTACTTTTTTTTTTAATAAGACAAAATATTTTAATGGGAAATAGTCATAGTAATTCTCCTGATTTCTTCCACAAAATTTTTTAAAAAGTTTTGCAATACTTACTCTGTCAACTCAGAGGCAATGCCAGCATGTTTTCAAATGAGATCACCCAGTACAACAATTGGCTAGGCCTTAAAGTTGCAGGTGCACAAAGAAGATTGAGAAGGATGGTGAAAATTGTAGTTGCTGAACCCAAATATTACTCTGTGATATCAATTGGCAATCTCTTCTCAATTCAGAATAAGAGGTGCTCTTTTGAAAAGGAAACAAAACCACACCAATTCTCCTCAGCAGGAACCCAAGCTTATAATATATTTGTGGTCATTAAAAACCTGGACACCCATCTGGGCCTAATGGGGGAATGGCGCCACTCCTGCTGGGAAAAGATCAATCACTTCCTCTCCACCTGCTGAGATGCTAACGGCAAATATCCACTTCTGTAACTCTGCTTGCTTGCTTTGCTCAGAACCCTATATAGAAATGTATATGTTTAAACCTACCAATCCTGTCTCTTGGTGCGTGTGGGAAAGTTTGGCGCATGCAGGAAGAAAGTCTATGAAGACTGCAGCCTCCAGATTTTAGGCGCGACTCTCTTTTTAAGGAGCACACCCCGGCCGGTGATAAAGGTTCCATTAAATTTTTTCTCCTGGTAGCTGCTATTTATATGAAGTAATCCGTTTCATACTGGAGGCCCCAGCGAGATAGTCTGGAGCCGGCCACACTGAGGCCTTCAAGGGGAAGGCCTCTGAGGAACGTTCCTGAGCCCCGGTAGGTCCTCAGTCTGGCCAGAAACTCCACGGGAGATTATTAACTCGACTTAAGGAACCACTAGTTCTGTTTTGTTTTGGTAAGTCTGGACCCAGGGGAGGCCGTTGGGCTGCTGGATGCGGCGCTACTCTCGTGGCCTGGCCACCCGGTGAGACGTCACCCGGGTCCTCAGAATATGTTCAAGGTTCATGTGTCTGTGTGTGTAGCCAGCTGTCTGTCCATAACGTTTCTGCTCAGTTTCTGTTCTGCTCTGCTTTTGATTGTTACTATGGGTCAATCCACCTCTTGTCCTACCACACCCCTTGCCTGTTTTCTAAAGAACTTTCAGGG
>JAQZBX010072093.1:0-15128 GCA_029593785.1 Cabassous unicinctus | reverse complement strand
TAATTTGTCCTATTCCCAAACCCCTCTTCCCAGCTATGCATAGCTTTGAAAATCACCAGTGGCCTCACAGTCAGGAAATGGAGCTATATAGAAGCAAAATTTTTATATATTATTGAAATTAAGGTGATATTAGTCCCAACTAGATTGTTATAAATTAAGATGTTAGCTGTAATCCCCAGGACAACTGCTAAGGAAATAATTAATAAAATATCATAAACTAAATACAAAGGCATTTAAATGGCACACTAGAAAATATCTATTTAACACAAAAGAATGTGGTAATGGAGGAATAGAGGAACAAAAAAGAAAAGACATACAAAAAACAAATAGCAAAATGGCAGATGTAAGCCCTACCTTATCAGAAATTATATTAAATGTAAGTGGATCAAATACTTTGTGGTAAGCAGAATAACAGCTCCCACAAATATCCAAAGATGTGAATTTGTTATGTTACATGACAAAAGGGAATAAAGTGGTAGACAGAATTAAAGTTGCTAAAAAAGCTGACCTTAAAATAGGGCCCTTAAAAGTGGAAGAAGGAAGCAGAAGAGGAGATCAGAGTGATGTGATGGGAATTAGACAAAATAAATAAAATAAAAGGAATCCAGATTGGAAAGGAGGACGTAAAACTCTATCCAATTTTCAGAAAACATGATTTTATATATAGACTATCCTAAGGAATCCACAAAAATGTATTAGAACTAATACCTGAGTTCAGCAAGTTTGCACGGTACAAGTTCAATATAAAAAACAAATTGTATTTATATACACTAGCAATGAATAATCTGAAAATGAAATTAAGAAAACAATTTCATTCATAATAAAATAAAAATAGGAATAAATCAGACTTGCACACTGAAAACTACAAAACATCATTGAAAAAAATTAAGGAAGACCTAAATAAATGGAAAGACATTTGTGTCTATGTATGGGAAGACTTGATATTGTTAAGAGGCAATGCTGTCCAAACTGACTTACAAATTAAATGCAATTCCTGCCATAATCACAGCTTTCCTTTTTGCTGAAATTTACAAGCTAATCCTAAAATTCACATGGAAATGCGAGGAACCCAAAATAGTCAAAACAATCTTGAAAAATGAACAAAGTTGGAGAACTCACAAACCCTGATTTCAAAACTTACTTACTACAATGCTACTGTAAACAAAGCAGTGTGGTTCTGGCATAAATATAGACATATAGGTCAATGGAATTGAATTTAGAATTTAGAAATAAATCCTCACATTTATGGTCAATCCGTTTTTGACCAGGATGGGGCCACAATAACTCAATATGGGTAAGAATAGATTTTTTTTCTTTTAGCAAATGGTGCTGGGACAAATGGATGTCTATATGCAAAAGAATGACTCCTACCTTACACCATAAAAAAATCAACTCAAAATGGGTCAAAGACTTAAATGTAAGAACTAAAACCATAAAGCTCAGAAGAAAACATAGTGTAATTCTTTGTGACTTTGGATTAGGCAATGGTTTCTTAGATATGACATCAAAACCACAAATAAGGAAAGGAAAAGATAGATAAATTGAACTTCATCAAAATTAAAACCTTCTTTGCTTCAAAAGACACTATCATGAAAGTGAAAAGGCAACCCACAGAATGGGAGAAAATATTTGTAAGTCATATATTTGATAAGGGACTTGTATTCAGAATATGTAAAGAACTCTACAATTCAACAACAAAATATAAATAACAAATAAAAAATGGGCAAAGGATTTGAATAGACATTTCTCCAAAGAAGATATATAAATGGCTTATAAGTACATGAGAGGATGCATAATTAATGAGGATAAGGTTTCTTTTGGGGTAATAAAAATGTATTGGAATTAGATAGTGGTCAAATATTGTCCAAGACCTTATAATCAATCTTAATTATAATTTTATCATAGTATCATGCTGTTATTAACGATAAAAATGTATACTTAAGGAAGATTTAATTGAAGTTTTGTTGTTGGCTTAAAAAATGGGCCAGACAGGCTGAAACTATTTCTTAAACTTTCTTTAAATGGCAGGAGCATTAGAGCTTCACTGGAATATTTGTATAGACCATGGACAATGGCAGGTCTGATTATTTTCAGCTGGTGGGACTTCTATGGAAAAGTTTTGTTGTCAACTTATATGTGTGTTTGCATAACATGATTAAAGTTTTAGAAAATAATGTCAGTTAAAAGAAGAACAATATATGTTAGCCCAATAAACTCTCACTATGAGTTTCATGAATTAAATTATTATAGGACCATTTTATCATACCACTTAAGTTTCCATATATCCATATTGCTCTGCCAGTTCAGGTACAGGCAGCAAATTTCCTAGTAAGTTTCACTGTAGCGGCAAATTTTTGTAGTATAGCTCTGAGTTATGATGCCCTGCACTGCTTTTCCCTTACAGGTATGCTTTTCAGTCTCTATCTCCTTACACATACAAACACAGAAATATACACATACATACACACCAGAAATCTAATAAGGCGCCTTCTCTTCCCCTGAGCTTACTTAGGAATTTCTGCTTGCAAATTTCCTCATGTCCTCACCCTCTGGATATGAGGGGATGATGGAGTGAAACGAGAGAGAAAAAAAGAGAAAGTATTGCTTTGCTCACTGAATCCATCTTCTCCCGAAGTAGCATCTAGGAGTCCTGGCTTAGTTTCTGCATCAGATTCCCACAGCAATAACCAGCTGACCCCAGGATCAGAAGTCCCCATATTCCCAATTTTGAAGGAAGAAGTTTTATTTTGTTGTATAAATGCTAAGCTAATAATAATGACTATGTTTATGATGAAAACAGCTACCATTAATTGAGCTAAATTTGAAAAATGTGTTTTACTTATATCATCTCATTAACAACAATTGTGTGAAGTAGGTCTTATGATTATTCCCATTTTCTAGGTGGGAAAACTGAAGATGTTGATAACTTATCAATAGTCATCAGTAAGGCATATGAATATAGGTAGTGTGATTCCTGACGCTTCACTCTTAATCAGAAAGCTGTGCTGAACTCAGTTCAACAACAAACATTCATTGACTGAACATTTATTCTAGAAAAAAGTATTAGGCCCTGTGTTTTATTTTGATAAAAGCTGCTGGGAGCAAAATACCAGAAATGTGTTGGCTTTCATAATGGGAATTTATTAGGTTAAAAGTTTACAGTTCTGAGCCCACTGAAGTGTCCAAATCAAACATCATCAAGAGATATGTCTCACCAAGCTGCAGCTGTGGGTGATCAGGCACGTGGCGGCATCATTTAGTGAGGCTTTCTCTTGGAGCTCAGCTGTGGGCGATCAAGCACATTGCAGACCAAAATGTTGGTCCACTCGTTTCTCCCCTCTCCTCTAGGCCTTGTCTCGTCAGCTTCGAGCTGCTACATGGGCTTAGCCTCTGGGGCGGCCTCTTTCTGTGCCTCTGTGCTCTACTGATTCCAGCCTCCCACCTCCAGGACCTCTCCTGTCTCTGAAGTTCCCCCCACCCCCACCCCGTGTCTCTGCATTCACTCCTCCCTTTATAAGGGACTTCAGCAAGATGATTAAAACCCACCCTGAATGAGGTGGGTCACATCTTAAGTTAGGATCCTACTTGCCAAAAGATCCTACTTACAATGGGTCCACACCCACAGGAATGGATGAACTTTAAGAACATACTTTTCTGGGGTCCATATAGCTTCAAATCATCACACCTTGAGTGTGCCAAGGTTAATGAAACATGGACTCTGATTTTGAGGACTTTATAAACTATGACAAAAGAAACACACATATTCCAATATTATGTAGCCTGTTATGGAATACCTAGGAGATAATAGGAGCAGAGGCTATTCCATTCTTTAAAGAGTACATTTCTTTATATCATATACTTGAATTTGTTTTTAGTCATTTGGAGAAACATTTATAAAGTTAAATTTTTACAAAGAAAACTTATTACATTTATGGAAAATATTAGATCTTTTTAAAAGTAAGTATATTTAACACCTATCTGAAAGCTTCTAGACATCCTTCTCAGTCATTTGATGTAAGAAGCAGGTCACATCAAGGTCTACCTTCACCTAAAATGAACTCACTATCAAAACTATGAAAACCCACTGTCTCCAGACTTTTCCCAAATGTTTATACAAGACTAGCAATTTATTAAATATACATTCCTGTGTTTGTTCAGTTTTCGTTTAAAAGTGTAACACCCACCAATGCAATCGTGGGCTTTGGTCAATTAGAATGCTCTGAGAATAAACCAGGATGACCGTTGCTCCCTAAAAGTCACTGGCCTTTCACCTTGGAATTTCAGAGTAGGGAGTTGCTTCCTTTTGACCAGTGAAGAGTCAATGACTTTACAGGGTTGCTCTGTGGTCTTGGACTGTATTTAAATTACCATCACTCCTAAGGTGGAAGGAAGGCACCAATTACCTGAAAGAGTTGTGTTAGTGATAAATGAAGAGAGGAACCCTTGATTTGATCACTGTTATCACATTACTGCCAAAGTAAATACACAATCATGTTATCAGAGAAACTGAGTACAAGGATAGCTGTTTAAATATAAATTATTGAACATAGTTGCCAGTAGTTAAAATAAGCTTTCCCCTCTACTCATGGGTATTTGTTGATTTGATGCCATTTATAATAACTCATTTTTTTCTGTCTCCTCTCACTCATTGCCAGATAAAATAATTGCAAGATAATCATGAAAGTCAAAGAACCATTCACCCTAGTCAAGATATCATGCATGCCAGACAAAGTAAACAAATCTAACTTCAGATACTGTGTTTTATTATCTATATTATGTCAAAGAAGCAGATGGAATGGGAAAGAAATAAATATTTCTGGAATGCAAAATGTCATGTACATCTTTATGAGTGAACTGAAAATTTTCATGTAAAGGACACTTTTATACTTGTAGGAAATATATCCCTTTGCTTTTCCATAAATAAAATGTACTAAATTAGTATGCTTCAACCAAATCAAAAGAAATGAAAAAGTAACTAAAGTAATGCTGAACCAATTTTCTAGAAACAGCCAACATTTTGATGTAAAATTAAAGTTAAATATACTTTCCCTCATTTTTAGTTGATATAATTCACATATCATAGAATTCATCTTTTAAAATATGCAGTTCAGTGGTTTTTAGTACATTAACAAGGTTGTGCAACCATCACCACTATCTAATGCCAAAACATTTTTGTCACCCTAGAAAGAAAACTTTTTACCTATTACCATTCCCCATCCAATCACTCCCCCATTCCTCCCCATACCCAGCCCCTGACAATTTCTATTCTACTTTCTGTCTTTATGGATTTGCCTATTCTGGACATTTCATATAAATGGAATCAGACAATATTTGGCCTTTTGTGTCTGACTTTTTCACTTAGCTTAATGTTTTCAAGGTACATCCGTGTTGTAGCACGTATCAGAAATTCATTCTTTTTTATGAATGAATACTATCCCATTGTATGGATATACCACATTTTGTTTATCCACTTATCAGTTGATGGTCATTTGAGTTGTTGCCACCTTTTGGCTATTATGAATAATGCGTCTAAGAACATTGGTGTACAAGTTTTTGTGTGATCATGTTTTTATTTCTCATGGGTATATGCCTGAGAGTGGAATTGCTGGGTCATATGGTAACTCTGTGTTTACCTTTTGAGGAACAACCAGATTGTTTTATTCCAGTTGCACCATTTTTTACATTCTTGCTAGCACTGTATGAAAGTTCCAATTTCTTCACATCCTTGTGTCTTTTTGATTATATGTCGGTCTTTTTTATTATGGGTATTATTATTTTGATTTGTATTTCCCTAGTGACTAATGATGTTCAGCATCTTTTCATATGCTTATTGCCCAATTGTATATCTTCTTTGGAGAAATGCCTATTTAAATCCTTTGCTCATTTTTAAATTGGGTAACTTGCCTTTTCATTGTTTAGTTGCAAGAGATTTTAATATATTCTGGATACAAGTCCCTTATCAGAAGCATAGTTTGCAAATAATTTCTCCTAATCTGTACATTTTATTTTTTTAATTAATCATGCATTTTTTACAGAGTTCCCATATATCACCTTATTATTAACAACTTGCATTAGTGTGGTACATTTGTTACAATTCATGAAAGAACATTTTTATAATTGTACTATTAACTGTAGTCAGTGGTATACATTAGGGTTGACTGTGTTGGACAGTCCCAAGTTTAAAAAAATTTTTTTTATTCTAGTAACATACAACCTAAAATTTCCCCTTTTAACCACATTCAAATATATAATTCAGTGCTGTTAATTATATTCACAATGTTGTGCTACCATCACCACCACCCATTACCAAAACTTTTCTAGCAATGTGAGTTGTATTTTTACTTTCTTGATAGTCTCCATTAAAATTTAAAATTTGATAACATCTTTCTCTAGTTTTTTTTTCTTTGGTTGTTTGCCCTTTTTGTTTTATATATAAGAAAACAAAAATTTATAGCTATGTTTTGTTCCAAGAATTTTATAGTTTTAACTCCTATATTTAGGTCTTTGATATGGCAAGACAGAAAGAATACATAACTGTGAGACACCATTTATATAGACTTCATGCAAAATCACACAGGGTATTGTGTGTTGATTCATAACTACCAAGTAAAAGGATAAAAATTTTCATGGGAATGATGAACACCAAATTTAGGATAGAGGTTGCCTTTGGGAATCATGGTGGGAATTAGAACAGTTAAAAGCATCTAGAGTAGAGTTTCAATTGCATTTACTTTTTTTTTTTTTTTTTTAAGAGGTACTGGGGATTGAACCCAGGACCTTGTACATGTGAAGTAGGTGCTCAACCACTGAACTACACCAGCTCCCTCAATTGCATTTATAATGTTTATTAATTAAGTTGAGTGGTGGAAGGATGAATGTTCATTATGTAAGTCTCTAAATGTGTGAATGAAATATCTCATGAAGTAAGTCAGTGCAATGTCAAGAATCATGAGGGATGTTAACATCATAACTGTGTTTTTACAGCACAGATTGAAGTACAGATTTAGCATTGTTTGGTTATTCTGAAATAGAAACCCAAAGTATCTTCTTGGTCTTAATGACTGTGTCAGCTTATATTAGTATTCAAATAATGTGGTTAATGTTACAGTCCTAATTCATTTTATGTTGAGTAAGTATATCTATGTTATAAACACCTATTAATTCAAAGAAAGCATGACCCCTTTGTTTTCATTTTTAAAAAGTTTATCTAACAGGGTGTTTTCTTATCATACAATTAATACATACATATGGCAAAGTTTTCAAATAGCGCAGCAGAAAGCGAGTGTGAAAGAAGGGTTTATTCCCTTTACTTCCTCTCATCTCCCAATTTTCTGGTTTTACTTCTCAGAACTCACTGCTGTTCAGATCCTTATGTATACTTCCAGAAATTATTTCTGCACTGGCAAAGATGAACATGTGCATGACGTTTAATATAAATTATATCATAATATTCCACAAAGTTTTGTGTCTTTTTCCCCCTACTTTACATTATATTTTGGGGAGTTAGTCTATGTACAATATGGATTTCATCAATAATAAATATACAATAATACATATCTATTGGTAAATACTATTAATCGATATTCATCTCCAATTATTTTTGCTTTTACAAACTACAATGGACATTCTTGTATTATATATCTGCTCAATTGTGCAAGTACATCCATAGGAACAACTAGGAGAGGTATAATTGGTGAACAAATTTTAATATGTTTCTCCTAAATATCAAGTGTGGCAAATATAAATGTTCTTTGTTGTTTAGGACATTACAAAGTGCAACCTCTTTAACTCTTTTGTTTCCCCTTCTATCATTTTCTGTCTTTTTAACAATGTAGAATTATTAGACTAGAGCAATTATAGACATGGTAAGAAAGACTTGGATTGATTCCACTATATCCATACTCTAAATTTCACTTCCAGTTTCCAGTAGAAGTATTAGTAATTTTCAAAATTTTTTCAATTGTCCACCTTTAATGTAACCAAACCAAACCAAACAAAAAAAAATTAAGTGCATCTTCAGTGAAGTCTATTTATTTATAAATTATATACATAAACTGCTGTATTTGTATGTTATACAAATTATAAAACATTCACAAAAGTTGAAATATAAAAGGGCAAGATAACAATAAATATAAATGGTTTTTCTAAAACCATTGGATGATTCTGCACATTTCCCTGGGGTGCACACCCCCACTTTGAGATCAATGCCTCAACTATCTAGACACATATGTGTATGGTGCTTCTCTCAACGACTTTGGATACACAAGACAGTGATGCACATGATAATCTGTGGCAGAATATCTACAATACCAACATTTAATCACTATGAAAGAGGATTTAAAATAACTTTTGTGTCTATCACAGAAGACACTTATATATGTCCTCTAGATATGCAACTGATAATCATTAAGTTTCCGCTGCAAGAATTTGCCACCCAAGTGACTTCTATAACAGTGAAGATAAAATTAAAATGTTCTAAATTTTAATGTATTCAGAAGCACTTCTTCAAGGCAGATGGCAATGGAGAATATGTAAACAGGATTTTAAAAACAGCTACAAGAATATGTCTTGCTTCTCTAACTATTTTCCCTCAAGTATTGTTTTAGAATTTAATAATTTCTTTTTACCATTGACCTCTTAACAGAAATCCTAATATTTATTTAGACAATTCTTAATCTTTGAGATCCAATAATGACATTTTAATTTAATCTCCAGGATATTTCCAGGGGAAAAAACCCTTTGAAATTTTTATCACCGTTTCAAATAAAGGGAGACTGTAAGACTAGAATGACTTAATATCAACTAATTCTATCATCTGAGCATTCTAAGTGGTTCTAGGATATATTAGTGATACTTTCTTCTAAAAAGGGTCACTTCTGATTATAAAAGTCTATTCAAGAAGCAAGCTAATGGGTCTAACTATTGTTAAGACTCTAATAAGAATGACAAGGTGTAGGGTGACCAGGGTTAGCAAATAAAAATACAAGATACCCAGTTAGATTTGAAACATAGCTCTAACTACCAAAATTTTGTTGTAATTTAATGAAGAAAGCTGAACATGGGACACTTAAGACATCCTGAAAAAATCTATACAGGACACAGGACAAAATCATTAAATATAGAATGCCTGGCAATTCTAACAAAGTGGAACATAACTGACCTAATTTCGAGTTCTCCTATGCATCTGTGCATTTCTTCTATGCATGACAGATTTATAGGTGTGGGAAGAGAAATAAGAATTAAGTATACAGAGATTTTCAGATAACTAGAAATGAATTGTTTCTTCTGTTTATAATAATGTTTTTCATTTATTTCAAAAGAAAAATATATGTAGTTGCTTTCACTATGTACTGAACAATTATAACATAGAACCTGATAACTAGTCAATGATTTTCCTGTAATAATGCTATATTAGTTGGCCAAAAGGGTGCTGATACAAAATACCAGAAATCTGTTGGCTCTTAAAAAGGGTATTTATTTGGGGTAGAAGCTTACAGTTACCAGGCCATAAAGCGTAAGTTACTTCCCTCACTAAAGTCTGTTGCCACATGTTGGAGCAAGATGGCTGCTAACATTCAGCCTTCCTCTTCCTTTTAAGGCTCCATGGTCCCAGCTTCTTCCAATATCAGCTGTAGGCTGGGATAAGTCTTGTCATTCTCCCAGAGCTTGATTCTCTCTGAGCTCAGCTGCTTTGATCTCTCCACAAGGTCAGCTGTAGACTATCAGGGTCTCTAGGCTTTGTCTTTCTCCCTGGGGCTGGATTCTCTCTGGGCTCAGCTGCTCTGCTTACTCCACAAGGCTAGCTGTGAACCATCAGGCGAATGGCTCATGTCTCTTCCTGGGGCCTCTGCTGTGTCTGTGGAGCTATCTCTATTCCTCTGTGTTCTTCTCCTGTGTGTTTACTTCCCGGGCTCCAGCTCAAAACTCCCAACTCAGTCCTTTGCCATGTCTTTTCTCTATGAGTCCCTGCCCATGAAGGGGACAGAAATGCAACGTTCTACTGACGTGGCCCAATCAAAGACTCAATCATTATTTAATCAAGAAAAAGTGAAACTTCTGAATCCAATATAATCTAATATGCCTGGAGGGACAGACCAGTTTACAAACATAATCCAATATCTATTTTTGGAATTCATAAACAATATCAAAGTGCTGCAAATGCATATTGATTTTTGGCATGAATAGGGACCCATACTAAGAAATTAAAAATAAAACCTTTAAAAAAACCCTATATAGCCATAGCATTTGAAAGTTCTCTCAGATATAAACTGCCTAATTCAGGATAAAATGAGTTTTAGAGACTGTTATTTTGACTTGGTTATTATATTACTTGTAGAGCTTGGAATTGTTTCTTGACTGCTGGACATTTGAAACAACAAAGTACTGTAAGGTCTTAACACTGAAAGTTATATTTCTAGGAATGATTAAAAAAATACTTCATGATCCACTACTTTACATGCAAATGTATGCCCTATTTATGTATTATTATTCTGGGTTGTATATTTGATAGATATTTTGAAAAGTTAGAGGTTACATTAATCCATTGTATTTCACATGAAGGAAATTTAGTCACACTGAAAAATATCCTTCAACAATGTAGTATTTTCAGTTTGTTTATATTGCAGATGAGGTGAAATACGTATAAAACATTAGAATGCAATTATAATGGAGAAATATAAGAATATATAAATTTGCAGATTGAAACATTTATACTGGTTTACATATGTTGGAAATATTATACAAAACAATTTGATGAAAAGTCCTTTGAACTTTTTTTGCTTTAACTCATCTGAATGATCAATGCACATATATTTTCCACCAATAATCTCTATGTTGGTTGAGGACACTCAGAGAACCATGAAAGAAATAAAAATGAGGCACCTGAGACAATCTGTTCAAACGGATAGAGTTCACTAACTGAATACCACTGACGGGTTCCAGAGTTCAGGTCCACACCTAACAAATTCCAAAAGTTCTTCAGACCTCAGCAAGTCAAAATACACTACGGAAATCATTTGTGACAAGAACTCTTGGGCTAAGCTTTAAGTAATCAGTATCTGGTTAGGACAGGAATCACCCAGTATCCTGTGGAGGAAAACAGCTGACATGAGAGCCATTTCAGCTTTCCCTCTTCTAATCATGCTTTCTAATGTACTGCCAATTCGCTCCTGGGCTGCCCTCGATAAGGCTGGTAGTGTTCCGGGAACCCAGGGTTCGTGAATGCGAACTTTACAAGGCACCCTGCCCCAACCTTTTCCTGCGGATCATTTCAACAGTAAAATCGGGCTTTATCATACCATACAAATCCTAATGGAACTTAGAAAACTCTTAACTAAATTGAGATATGATTTTGTTAGGAGAGGGAGGATGGGGACAAAATGTCCCCTCTCTTCTTAGAATGAAAATTGCAAAGGCCTAATCACCCAAACCCTACGGCTTCCAAAAATCCTTATCACTGCTAACAAAGAAGAAATAAAAGCCCTTCTGATTGAGGTCAAACGAGACTCTTCTAAAGGGCTTCGGCGCTGTAGCTGGGAAGCCCTGCTTGAGCAGAGGCAGTGTCTCCTGCGAGACTGCCTTCAGTAGACTGCAGTGAGGGACCTCAGCGAAAGGACGGTTTATTACCCCCTGTCAGCTTAGGATCATTACATGGTGCCTTCCTTGTTTACTTGATTTAGCTCTTAAATCTTAAAGTGGTAACAAAGATCTCAAGCAGAATTTTTGAGGACAGGGCAACAGCATAAATGATCTATCAAAAGCAAAAGCCTAACCTGCTGTTGACCCTGGCGCTTCCTCCGCATGAGAGTGGTGCACAGGCGCCATCTAGAGGAATAAGGGCAGCACCGTCAGCTCTTCGCTCAGTAGAACTGGTTTACGAGTGTTAGGCTGAACAAATATTTTCGTTTGGAGTGCTTCTATTTCCCCACTGACAAAATTAAATACAATCCAATTATTTCTATAGGGAAGGTAAAAGCAGAAGAATTATGGGGGTTTTAGGGCGTCATGGGACACAGGAAGAAGGAAAGAGTAGGAGCTTCAATGGCACAGTCCTGGACTGAAATCCCAGCTCTGCAATTTATGGGCTCTTGGACCCTGGGAACTTACCTAAATGTCTGTATCTCAGTT
This sequence comes from Cabassous unicinctus, assembly GCA_029593785.1. Classification (NCBI taxonomy): domain Eukaryota; kingdom Metazoa; phylum Chordata; class Mammalia; order Cingulata; family Chlamyphoridae; genus Cabassous; species Cabassous unicinctus. Next base: position 3,002 of record JAQZBX010072093.1, on the reverse strand, counting down.
TCTCCGTCTTTAAAGTTGAGAATATAATAGTTCCTTCCAGAGTTGGTTGTAAGGATGGAATAACATATATGTAAAACATCTTGTACAGGGCCTGGCACCCAGCAGGTATTCATCAAATATTAGGTATAGGAATAGAATAACAAGGCTTTTCTAGTTTCTTTCTCTCCATATAGAGGCATGGTTATTCTTATATTTTTCCTATTGGCACTAATAGTAGGCCTTGGGTTATTATTCTATATTTGAATGTGCCCAATAAAATAATCTTACTTTTTCTCCCCCTTCATCTTTGACCTCTACAACCTATTCTACCTGGGTTCAGATTAAAGCTCTGATTTAGGTCTTCGCTGGATAGGGTTTGTCTATACAGAGGAGCTCCATAAGAGCAAGGCTTTCTATTCTAAACATGCAAATCTAGGCTTAGTTATTTAAAATGCATGTGTTATATAAATGAATTTATCCAGAAAAACACACTCACCATATGTCTTTGAAAGACATGCTTTGCAGACATTCATCCATTGCTGTCTCTAGTGTTTGGATGCCCTACAAAAGGTCTTACCTATGTTTAACACTGTCCCAAATCCCAGAGCTCTTGGTTTAGTAGGTTGGAAATGATGCTGAGGAGACCTAGAGAACAGTTTTGACTGGAGTAAGAGTCAGTGAATATTGCAAAGTAAAATAGCTGTCCAGGAATAGATAACTTATCTAACCTGGAATAGCCTTTCACAAGAGGCATCGCTTATTGTGAATAAAAACTGGCATCCACACCTTTTGAGGACACTCCTTTCCACTACTGATGGAACAACAGGTGGAAAGAAACCAGGCACACGACTCTTATGTCTGTCCTCCTGTCCAATTAGATTGTCGTGCAAATCAAAATGGGAACTAATATAGGGGGTGGGGGATTATTAAATGTATTTTAACTGCATTCTAGGTTTGCTGTAGGATTCTATTTGGATTTACTACCAGGTATAACATAGGATCTTGGTAAATGCCAAGTTTCCCGGACTGCTTAAAAAACACTGTTTAGAGTTTTGGATTTTCCTTCTGACTATCTGTGAAACCAGGATCCTGCAAAATGAATAGGACTCAAAACAACAATGACTTTTTCTAGCCCCAAATCTTTGTTTCCCAGGCCTGGTCTCTCCATGAAAGATACTTCGGTGGAAAAGTAAATAGACTGGATCAAAATTGCCCTTCCCAATATATCTAGGACAGGAATCTTTGGGAGAGTAGTTAGGTGGTTATTGGAATTGATAGGGTCAACAAGGCCAGCAAGCTCTAAATGAGCATGTTTACTAATTTTTTGGTGTCTTTCTGGCCTGAATGGGCCTCACTTTTAAATGTTTCCAAATATTGGTGTGGAAAATTTAAGAAATAAGAACACACTAGCACAGACTTAAAGTCGAGTCTGTATGTGCCTCTCAAAATTAGGGGAGACGAGTATGAATAAATGGCTAGACACCTCTACCATCCTTTGGGCAATCTGGCCTGGTTATGGACCCACCATGGACACTTCCTCTCCCACCCACTTCTTTCCTGCTTTTTTACCACCACAACCCAGGGTACTTTTAGGTCTTGTGCCTAGGACTTGAAAATGCCTCGGGTGAATAAGAATGCTTTTCCTGTGTAAGAACACAAGACATTTTAGGAACAGGAAAAGCCTATCCGTTCCAAAATACCTGCCCTTTTTAGGTTTATCTTAATCTCACCTTCTTACGTTGTTACCTTCCTTCATCTTCCTGCATAGAGAACAATATTTCTTATACAATTTTTGTGATCTCTACGATCACTAGACCTGATAAAGTTAGATGTACATTTTAGTACCATTATCTTTAAAAGTAACAGGTTCTGAAAATGGTTTGCAAAGCAAGTAGAAGAGCTTGTAATTTTTCTTTTTATGGAGTCATAAACCATGAGTTTGAAAGAGGAGGCTGCAAAGATGTTTGGCTTTAAGGGATGGAAAGGTCATCTGGCTTGATTTTACACTTAGCTTTTAATTATGAGTTACCTTGTTAGTCATATTCTGGGTACCAACACTTTAGATTATTCACTAACAGGGGAGATATTTATGTGGAAAGGACTTGACATGAAGAAAATGTGCAGGTGGCTGGAGATTAATCACTAACACCAGAGACCTGTTAAAAAGCTTACCATTCTCTGAGTCTTCCCTTGCCCCCTGTTTCACATTTTGTATCTGGAATTTACAATAGGGTGAAGTAAGCCAATCACCATCGTAAAGAAGGTAAAATAGTTACTCAACAGATGTTTCATTACTCGAGGAAATTCATGTTTTCAATTAGAAAGCCCAAAGATGGGCCTTCTATGCAGTCCCGAGAAGGGATTCTCGGCAGTATTTGTGGATAGTGTCTATCAGTACTATGCACTGAATTTGTACTCTTTGTGCAGGTCAACTAATCACTGAGAAGACACCAAAACTGTCTGCCAGATGTCGGCCACTGATTAATTTGTCTTAAGTTCAGCCAAAAGGGAAGAAATCCGATGGGTGGAGCATGAACAGCAAGCACAATCAACATCTGACCAACCAGGGTTTCCTGTCACCTTGGGAAAAAAATTGATTGGCACTGCAGTTTCCTGTGTACACATTAAAAACCAGTAGCAACTGTAGTAACAAGAATAAACTGCAGATAAGAGACTTGGAAATTAAATCAAGGTATGTCACCAAAAACTTCAGCTTGAAACCCTAAGCAGAGAAGTCTAAGATAACTTCTGAGGGTATTTGGTTTTCTTTTGTTATTTTGCACTTAAAATTTCTTTCTTTCTTCTAATTTTGCAATTTCTTTTTGCAAAAGGACAAAAGAATTTCAAATTTATATGGGGTCACATATTTTGTCCAAGACTCAATATTTTCTCATCGTTCAAAAGATAAAATTTTACAAATGAATTTCAATAATTTTTTTGTTTTGATTCTTACTCTACCTTGAATCAGAGCTTTCTGGGAGCAGAGGAGATCTTTCCTAGAAAGAGAGTCCTAAGTGTATGTG
>JAQZBX010072092.1:0-15125 GCA_029593785.1 Cabassous unicinctus | reverse complement strand
TTCTCATTGAACTACTTTGCTACTTTTATTGAAAATTAATTGGTCACATGTGCATGGGTTTATTTGTGAACTCTATTTTTACTGTTCTATTCATCTTTTCTTACAACATTATCACACTGTTTTGACTAGTGTAGCTTTGTAGTAAGTATTGAAATCAGGTAGTGTAAGTCCTGCAATTTTGATTAGTTTTTGCAAAAATTATTTTGGCCATTCTAGATCTTTTCAATTTATTTATACAAAAAAGCCTAGGAGTTTGATTGAGATTATACTGAAACATATAGATTAATTTTGGTGTACTGACAACAATATTGGATCTTCCTATCCATGAAAATGACAACACACTCCATTTATTTAAGTGTTCTTTAATTTACTTCAGCAACATTTTGTAGTTTTTTGGTGTACAGGTCTTACATATATTCTGGTAAGTTTCCCTGAGTATCTTACTTCTAAAATGCTAATATATGTGGTATTTTAAAATACCACAGTAGGAAGAAAAAAAATAATTTTTGTATATTAACCTTATATGTTGAAAGCTTGTTAAACTCACTAGATCTACTAAGTCTTCTGTAGACTTCTTAGAATTTTCTATACACATGGTCACGTTGTCTATGAACAAAGGCAGTTTTATTTCTTCCACTCCAATCTAAGAACCCTTTATTTGTTTTCCTTGGCTTATTTACTACCTTGGATCTCCAGTACAGTGTGGACTAAAAGTGGTGAGAGTAGAAATCCTTGCCATGTTCCTGATCTTAGGCAGAAAGTAGTCTCTCACCATTAAGGATGATGTTAGTTATATGTATTTTTGCACCTACCCTTTATCAAACTGAGGAAGTTTTTTTTAATTATATGATTTTTCTCCTTTAGTCTGTTAACATGGTAAATTTATTAATTTTTAAAAATTGATTACTTTTAAAAAATTATTTTTGATTTTTTATTCAAGAAGTTGTAGGTTTACAGAAAAAGCATGCAGAAAATACAAATTTTCCATATATATTCCTCACACACTCAGATTTCCCCATTATTAATATTTTACATTAGTTAGGCACCCTTGTTACAATTGATGAAACAATATTATTATACTTGTACTAGTAACTATAGTCTATAGTTTACATTAGGGTTTACTGTGTTATATACTCTTATGGTATTTTCTTTAAAATTTTAGTTCTAGTAATATATATATACATATACACAACCTAAAAATTCCAGTTTTAACCATACTCAAATATATAATTAAGTGCTATTAATTATGGTCACAATGTTATCCTACTACTGCCACCATCCATTAGCAAAACTTTCTCATCACCCCAAATGGAAATTATGAACCAATTAAGCATTAACTCCCTTTTCCCTAAACCCATCTCTAGCCCCTGGTAACCTACATTCTACTTTCTAACTCTATGGATTTGCTTTTTCAAATTATGTCAAATACGTGATTATTTATCCTTTTCTCTCTGGCTTATTTCATTCAAAATGATGGTTTCAAGGTTCACTCATGTTGTTATGTAACATAACATCATTCTTTTATGGCTGAATAATATTCCACTGTATGTATAAATCACACTTTGTTCATCCATTCATCTGTTGATGGACATATGAGTTGCTTGCATCTTTTGGCAATAGTGAATAATGCTGTTATGAACGTTGGTGTGAAAGTATCTGTTCAAGTTCCTGCTTTCAGTTCTTTTGGATATATACATAGAAGTGGGATTACTGTATCATATGGCAATTCTAGCTTTAATTCTCTGAGAAACCACCAAGCTTTCTTCCACAGGAGTTACACCATTTTACCTTCCCACTAATAATGAATGAGTGTTCCTAATTTTCCATATCTTCTCTAACACTTAAATTTCCACTTTTAAAAATAGTAGTCATTCTTGGGGAGTGGATGTAGCTAAAGTGGCTTGAGAACCTGCTTCCCATGTATAAGGTCCCAGGTTCGATCCTGATACCTCCTAGAAACAAAACAAAAAGCAAATGAAAAAACCAACTCTCACTGGGGAGCAGATGTAGCTTTTATGATAAAGTCCTTTGATATTCACAGTTTGTAATTTTATGAGGTCCCATTTGTCTATTTTTTATTTTCTTGCCCATACACTGAGTGTAAAGTCTAAGAAACCAATGCTAACATATGGTCCTGGAGATGCTTCCCTATATTTTCTTCTAGGAGTTTTATAGTTTTGTTTTTATATTTAGGTATTTGATCCAAATGAGTTGATTTTTTAATAAAGATTTTATTTATTTATCTCTCCCCACCCCCTCATTGTTTGCACTTGCTGTGTCTGTTCGTCTTCTTTGTTTCTTTAGGATGCACTGGGAACTGAACCTGGGGCTTTCGATGTGGGAGGGAGGCACCTAATCACTTAAGCTACCTCTGATCCCTGCTTTGTTGCATCTCTCGTTATGTTTTTCTTCATGTCTCTTGTTGCTCCATCTTGTCACATCAGCTCACTGCGCCTGCCTGTCACACCAGCTTGCCATCCTGCTTGTCCTCTTTAGGAGGCACCGGGAACCTCTGCTCCCTGTTTTGTTGTGTCTCTCATTATGTTTTTCTTCTTGTGTCTTTTGTTGCATCATCTTGTTGTGTCAGCTTGCCACACCTGCTCGTCTCGCCAGCTTAATGTCTTCTTTTAGGAGGCCCCAGAACTGAACCACGGACCTCCCATGTGGTAGGTGGGAGCCCAGTTGCTTGAGCCACATCCGCTTCCTGAATTGATTTTTGTTTATTGTGTGAGGTAGGGGTTCACCTTCATTCCTTTGCATACGGACATCCAGTTTTCTGAGTACCATTTGTTGAAGAGACTATTCTTTTCCTATTTAGTGGACTTAGCACTTTTGTAAAAAATCAGCTGGCCATACTCTCTCTAAGCCGAACTCAGCATATAAAAGCAATAACTTCCCCCCCAGCATGGGACATGACTCCCAGGGATTAGCCTCTCTGGCACTGAGGGATTGCTACCAAGTACCAACAGGCAATGCATCTGGGGGAAAAAAAAGATCTTGACCAAAAGGGGGAAAAACTAAAGACAAATGAGTTTGTATGGCTAAGAGACTTCAAAGTGAGTCGGGAGGCCATCCCAGAGGTAGCACGATACACATCTCAACAGGATCTCATTGACAGCCAAAGTAGATACTACCCTAAATAGAGAAGCTCCTCAGGGATATGGAGACATCCAGACACTGTAGTCAGGGCAGATAGCTTGGAATCTGGCCCCTTGCTAGTGGACCCTAATCTGGTATTTATGCTCCCCAGTGTGACAGAGTTAGACTCAGTAGTGGTTTCCCTATATGGGACTCTTCTCTCCTTCTATTGGAACCTATAACTAGTCCTAGAGTTGGTAGGTATACATCCAAGAGACTTTTAAATCTTTGGGCTGTCCATGTGCCAACTGAGCCCTGAATCTAAATAGAGTTGCAGCACCTACTCTCCAGTTCAATGGACTCACCCAGGATAACTAACAGGGAGGAGATGATGGATAAACAATATACCAGGGAACCAAGAGTGCCTACAACTGCAAGCAAGAGAGTCTCATCCATCAGATGTATGGGATCTACGCCCCCCTCAATTAATGGAGTGGGCACCACCATCTCAGAATTCTCAGAATTGGGAAATGAACTATGGACTAAAATAAACTTACTAGTATTCTACTATAGACTTATTGTGATTATAGCAATGTAAGAAATACCATTGTTGTGGAGGCAGTGACCCATGGATGTTCTGGGGTTAGGGAGAGGGAAAAATAGGTGTAATAGGGTGGCACTTTTGGGACTTGGGAATCATCCTGAATGACATTACAACAACAGATACAGGCCATTATATATCCAGCCATAACCTACAGAGTTGAATGGGAGAGAGTGTAAACTACAATGTAAACTATAATCCATGCTTAGTGGCAATGCTCCAAAATGTGTTTGTCAATTGCAATAAATGTACCACACTGATGAAAGATGTTGCTAATGTGGGAAAATGTGGAAGGTGTGGGGAGCAGGTCATATGGGAATCCCTCATATATACTCTGTAATATTTATGTAATTGAAGTAACTTTTAAAAATAAAAAAAAACTGAAAAAAAAAAATCAGTTGGCCATAGATATAAGGGTTTGTTTCTGAACTCTCAATTTGATTCCACTGTCATTGTGCTAGTACCATGCTATTTTGATTATTAAGGCTTTGTAATAAGTTTTAAGATCAGGAAGTTTGAGTTCTCCAACTTTTTCTTTCTTTTTTTTTTTTTGGTGTTTTTTTATTTTTCTTTTCCAAAATGGCTTTGGCTACTCGGGACCACTTATCCTTCCATATAAATTTGATGATTGGCTTTTCCTTTCCTGCACAGAAAGTGGTTAGAATTTTGATTGGTACTGTGTTGAATGTGTAAATTACTTTGGGTAGAGGTGACATCTTAATAATATTTAGTTTTCCAATCCATGGACATGTTTATTTAGGTCTTCTTTGATTTATTTTAGCAAAGTTCTGTAGAGTTCTGTGTACCAGTCCTTTATATCTGTGCTTAGATTTATTCCTAGATATCCAATCTTTTAGTGGTTATTCTGAATGAAATTGTTTTCTTGATTTCCTCTTAAGATTGTTCATTACTAATGTATAGGAACACTAATGATTTTTGCATGTTGATCTTGTACTCTGCACTGCTGAATTAATTTATTAGTTCTAGTAGGTTTGTTGCAGATTTTTTCAGGATTATCTGTATATAGAATCACATCAACTGCAAACAGGGAAAATTTTTCTTCTTCCTTTTCAATTTGAATGCCTTTTATTTATTTGCCTAATTGCTCTGGCTACAACTTCCAGTACAATGTTGAATAACAGTAGTGACAGTGACATCACTGTTTTGTTCCTAATCTTAGAGAGGAAGCATTCAGTCTTCTACCATTAAATATGATGTAAGCTGTGGTTTTTTTCATATTTGCACTTTAACATGTTGAGGAAGTTTCCTTTTATTCCTAGTTTTTCTAAGTGTTTTTTTTTTATCAAGAAGGGGTTCTGGATTTTGTCAAATGCCTTTTCTGCATCAGTTCAGATTACTATGTGGTTTCCCCCATTCATTTTATTAATGTAGCATATATTAATTGATTTTCTTATGCTGAACCACCCTTACATACCTGAGATAAATCCTGCTTGATCATAGTCATAATAGTTTGAGCAGGACTGGTGTTAAGTCTTCTTAAAATGTTTGGTAAAATTCAGTATGAAGTCATCTGTACCTTTCTTTGTTGGGCAATGTTTGAATACTATTTCAGTCTCTTTACTACTTGTTAGTCTGTTGATTCTTCTATTTTTCCTTGATTCAGTGTAAGGAGTTTGTGTGCTTTTAAGAATTTGTCCATTTCATCTAGGTTACCTAATTTGTTGGTGTACAGGTTCATAGTATCCTCTTATAATCGTTTTTATTTCTGTGGAGTTGGTGGTAATATACCCCTTTCATTTATGATTCTAGTTATTTGTGTCCTCTCTCTTTTTGTCACTCTAGCCAATGATTTGTCAATTTTATTGATTTTTTTCAATTAACAACTTTTCATTTTGTTGATTTTATTGTTTTTTTTTTAATTTATCTCTACTCTAGTTTTTGTTATTTCATCTTCTGCTTTCTTTTAGTTTGCTCTTCTTTCTTTCCTCTACTTGGTAAGTCTGTAATTGGAGATCTTTCTTCTTTTTTTAGTGTAATCATTTAGAACTATGAATTTCCCTCTCAGCACTTCCTTTTCTGTATTTCTTAAGTTTTGGTATGTTGTATTTTCATTTTAATCCACCTCAAGATATTTCCTAATTTTAATTCTGGTTTCTTATTTGACCCATTTGTTGTTTAAGCATTCATTGTTTAATTTCCACATTTGTGAATTTTCAGTTCTCTCTCTGTTATCGATTTATGGCTTCATTCCAGTGTAGTCAGAAAATATACATTGTATGATATCAGTATTTTTAAATTTCTTGAGATTTGTTTTATGACCTAACATATGGTCTATTCTGGAGAGTGATCCATATGCACTAGAGAAAAATATGTATTCTGCTGCTATTGGGTGAAATGTTCTATATATATCTGTTAGTTCTAGTTGATTGAGAGTATCATTCACATCTTCTACTTACTACTGACCTTTCTAGATGTTCAATCCATTATTGAAAGTGGTGTATTGAAGTCTCCTACTATTAATGAAAAACAGCCTATTTTTCCCTTCCAATCTGTCAATATTTTCTTCATATATTTTGAGGCTCTGCCATTAGGTGCACATATATTTATAATTGTTATGTCTTCTTGTTAAATTGACCCCAGTATATAGTGACATTCTTTGTCTCTCATAACAGTTTTTGACTTAAAGTCTATTTTTATCTGGTATTAGTATATGTACCCCAGTCTCTTTTGATTACTATCTACATGCAATATATATTTTTTCCCATCATTTCACTTTGAACCTAGTTATGTCTTTGAATTTAAGGTGAATCTCTAGTAAACAGCATGTAGTATGGCCATGTACTTTTATGCATTCTGTCAATCTCTGCTTTCTGAAGAGTTTAATCCATATACATTTAAATCAACCACTAATAATGTAGGACTTTCTTCTACCATTTTGGTCTTTGATCTTTGTAAGTTTTATACATTTTTTTGTCCCTCAATTATTCCACTAATGGCTACTTTCATATTTGTGATTTTTTGTATTGTAGCATTTTGAGTCCCTTCTCATCTCCTTCTGTATATGTATTTCAGATCTTTTCTTTGTGGTTGCCATGGTGCTTAATTTTTTTTTTTAAGATTTATTTTTATTTATCCCTCCCTTGCTGCTTGTGCTCACTGTGTCCATTTGCTTTGTGTTTTTCTGTGTCTGCTTGTCTCCCTTTGTTGCGTCAAGTTGCTGTGCCAGCTCCTCACTGCGCCGCGCAGGCCGTCAGCTCACCGCATCGCGCGGGCCAGCTTGCCTTCACCAGGGAGGCCCCAGGAATCGAACCCAGGCCTCCCATATGATAAACGGGAGCCTAACCAATTGAGCCACAGCCGCTTCCCTATGGTGCTTAATTTTAACATCCTAAATCTACAACAATCACTTTTGATTGGATGTCAACTTCAATAGCATTCACCTACAGTGTTCCTATCCTTCTCCACACCCTCACCTTTTCATTGTATTTGTTAAAAATTATATTTTTATACATTGTATATCCAAAACCATAGATTTATCATTACTTTTTATGAATTTACATTTTAGAACCTGTGGGAAGTAAAAAGTAGAGTTTCATACTAAAAAAATATAATACAGTAATGCTGGCATTAATAATTAATCATATGGCTACCTTTACCAGGGGTCTTTATTTCTTTCTGTTGCTTTTATCCACTGTCTAGTGTCCTTTCTTTTCAATCTCATGAACTCACTTTAGCACTGCATGTAGTGGTAAGAAACTCCCTCAGCTTTTGCATATGTGGGAATGTCTTACTATTTCCCTCATTTCTGAAAGAATGTCTCACTGGATATAAAATTCTTGGTTGGCAATTGTTTTCTTTCAAGCATTTAAATATTGCATCTCACTGCCTTCTTGCTCTAATGGTTTTTGATGAGAAATCAGCACTTAATAATCTCTGTGACATATGACATATTACATGGCTTTTCTCTTGCAGCTTTCAGTACTTTTTCCTAGTTCTTTGCTTTTGACAGTTTTACTACTATGCATCTGGGCATGGTTCTCTTCAAGTTTCTAGTCTTTTGGGTTTGTTGGGCTTCTTGAATGTGCATATTCATGTCTTTCTTCAAATTTGGTAAGTTTTCTGCCATTATTTCTTTGAATATTCCATCTGCCCCCTTTCACTTCTCCTTTTTGGATCCCCATAATGCATATATTGGTGGTGTCCCACAGGTCTCTTAGGCTCTGTTCTTTTTCTTTTTTTAATCCTTTTTTCTTTCTGCTCCTCAGCCTGAATCATTTCAACTGGCTTGTCTTCAAGATAACTGATTCCTTCTTCTTCCAGCTCCAAACTGTTGTTGAAACACTCTAGAGAATTTTTCATTTCAGTTTGTGATCTTCAACTCTAGTATTTCTGTTTTGTTCCTTTTTCAAATTTCTATATCTTTACTAAGAATCTCATATTGTTCATTCATTGTTTTCCTCCTATCTTTTAGTTCTTTCTCCATATTTTCCCTTATCTCCTTGATCATATTGAGGGTCATTTAAAAAAAGTCTTTTTCTGGTATGTACAAACTCTGGTTCTCTTCACTGATGGTTTCTGGATTTTTATCTTGTTCTTTTGGGTGAACCATCATTTCCTTTCTTTGCTTGTCTTTTTATTATTATTATTATTATTATTATTATAAGAAATGTGTATTTCACACACCATAAAATTTTATTAATGCAATTTAAGGCTAATTAGACTAATTTTATTTGAAGTAAGTTTACATTAAATTACAATATTAACAATTTCTAGACACAATGAAATTACAATATAAGAAGTATAAATCTATTTGGTTTTTTAGAGACCTCATATTAAAGAACTCACAAATGAAAATTTACAAATATAAAAATGATGATACTTAAAGAGTGAGGATTTTAATATGGAAACCCATATGATATCCTATTTTCAACACGCATGTTTCAAAAAGGGAGAATCTTTTAATAATTTTGCACAAAACCAAATTCTATAAACCTGGTATATTCCAGAAAATATTGCTTAAACACTAATATCATGATCAAAATTCCTTTGGTAGCTTTTAATCAAAGTGAAACATGCTATTATGTAAAATATAAAGTAGTACTTTTCAATGTTATAACAAAAGTATCTTTTTCATAGTTACCATACTAACATCACTACTGAACTTTCATTTTGCTGTTTAACCTCATATTATATATACAAAACACAAAACCAGATATCAACAACATCCTTTTAATCTTTCGACAAAATAACCTCTGCTTCACAATATCAAGACTTTTCAGTCTCCTATAAAACTTTTTTACAGTGGTATAGCACATAGAACAATTACTGTCCCTGCGCATGACTGTAAAAACAAAACCAAACTATACTATATCAATAATACAAATATTGTAATTTAAAAAAAAAATCAAACAGCAGTTACCCTAATGCAAAAAAAACAGGGACTGCTAGACTCAATCTTAGAATGGTAAACACAAACACACTATCCCCCCAAAACCCTTAAACAGAAAATTCACAAATAACTGCTAAAATAAAGACACTGATGGTTCACTATATTAAACACATCAGACACACAATGTCCTCTTGGCACATCAGAGGTCTCACTTAAACTGATTTATAAAAAAAAAATCAGTCATCAAAGTTTGAAACTATTTGAAAATAAATGAAACAATAGATGCTAGTAGTTCAGTTGCATAATTGATTAGCCAGTTTTTAACACCAACTGTTCCTTCCTAATGTTCACCAATTAAGGGTTCTTGTTTTCAATCTATCTGTTCATTAACTAAGATACTTTATCTTCAGAAATACGGAAGTAATCTTGGCAGTTAAAGAATGCAGCATTTAGGGTCTTTTAAACTGTGCATTCATGATCACATTCTTTGCTTGTCTTTTAATCTGTTGTTGCACACTGTACATTTTAATATTTTAAAGTATTAACTCTGGAATTTAGTCCCTGAGCTGTGTGTTCTTTAAGTTTGTATCCAGCTAGTGACAGAGATTTCCTTGAGTGATTGGAACTAACAAAAGCATACAAACCAAAGCAAAAGGGACCACTCACAGCCTTTGGAATTTGGTTTTGTGGTGGCTGGTGCTCATCTTCAGAGCTTAGCACTCCATATAAAGATAAGCCCAAGACCAATGCGAAGTGAAGGTCTTCTCTGTCTTATCTGAGCTTGCTTCTTGTTCTAGGCTTGTGTTTACTCACGGCCATAGGGATTCCTCTGTTTACAGCAATTGGAATGCCCCACTGTGACAGTTTGAAGCTATTTTATGAATCCCAAAAAAGAAAGAGATTATGCTCTTAATATATTCCTGTGGATGTGGTACTCTTTTATTGCATTAAATTCAGTTGAAGGGCCTTTGATTAGATTACTTGATAAAATCGCTTTAGGGCTTTTGATTGCACTATGTCAGTGTGGCAGGACTCCGGCTTCTTGCTGGGTCTGATATAAATGGAGACAGAGAGAAGACACACACAAAGAAAAGGAAGCCACCATATTCCTTTCTCTCCAGTTTTGCCCACAGGTGAGCTGCAAGGAGAGAAGCCCCCAAGAGGCTCAAAGAGCTGAGGCACAGGGAGAGATGAGCCTCATGCCTGACAGCTTGCAGCTGAACTCAGGAAGAAAGTGGAACAGCTGAGCCTGATAGAGGAGGCCCTCTCTTCTCCATATAAAATAGATTCTCACCTCCTACTGAGTGTTATATTGTATATATTAATGCAGAAAATCCTTTGCCCCAGGGCACTTTGATTTAATTCCTTCTCACACTGCTTTGGCACTGCAAGCTGCTTCTTCCTTCAAGAAAAGTTAGGCTTCCACCTGATAGCTTGGAACTGTCATACAGGCACCCCGTATGTGCATAGGATAACTCTGCTCCCTCCAGAACTGGGCCAGGAGGAGTAGTAGCAAGGATGCCAAAAGCTTCTACCATTTTTCAAGCTGCATGTTCTTGATTTGGCACTCACCCAGTTACTGCAACCCTTTGTAACTGTTTCCAGGAGTTGTGAGGAAGATGCCTGTCAGCTATTTGTTAAAAAATTGTCTGGGTGAAAAGAACATTGGAATGTCTTATTCTGACATCTTAGTCAATGAGAAGTGACCAAATAGATTAATATTTGAAAGTTACACCAACTTCGAATTCCTGCAAAAAAAAATCTCATGTGTATTATCTTGTTTATACCTTAAATGTCTGACAGAATTCACCATCTGGGATTGGCATTTTCTTTGTGGGATGGTTTTGAAATTATGAATTCAATTTTTTTTTCATAGGTTAAGGGCATTCTGGTTTTCTGTTTTTTTCTTTAATCAGCTGTATAATTTGTATTTTTCAAGGAATTTGTCCATTTCATCTCAGTTGTCAAATTTATCGGCAAAATGTTTTTCAAATTTTCCCTTATCCTTGTAAAACTGTAGGATATGTGGCCCCACTTTTGTTCCTGATATTTGTAATTTATGTCTTATCTCCTTTTTTCTTGATCAGTCTACCTATAGGCTTACCAATTTTACCGATTTTTCCAAGAACCATTAATTTCTGCTCTCACCTTTATTACTTTCTTACTTCTGGTTTAATTTGCAATTCGTTTGCTAGCTTACAAAGGTAACCACTGAAACAAAAATACAAACCTTCCTGTATATCGTAAGAAATTAAAGTAAAAATCAAAGAAGTCATCACATATAGAAAGAAATATTTAGTGTCTATAAGTATAACAGACACTATTTATGAAATATAATATAACCAAGTTGAGAAAACATACATCAGCCATATCAGTAAATGCAAATAGACTTAAGATGCCTATTTAAAGGAAAAGGCTTTCAAATTGGTTCATAAAGCAAAACACAATTCTATGGTAATTCAAGAAAATTACCTAAAACAACATGATCCAAAAGACTAAAAGTAATCTGATGTGCAAAGACATACTAGGCAAAGGAAAACAGTAAGAAACCAGGAGATGCAATCCAGATAGCAGATAATGTAGAATTCACATAAAAGAACTAAATCTGACAAAGGAGACCCTTTATAAAGCTAAATGTCACCATATAAATGAAAATATAATAGTTCTAATTATGCATCAAGTAACATAGCAACACCTTTATAAAATACAGGTGATGCAAGGAAAAACATACCAACAATAGGAGATTTTAATACATTACTTTTAGTATAAGATGGGTCAAGTAAACAAAAATAAGTATAAAAAGAGCTAAGCAACATTATAAATTAATGTAGGACTATGGATATATACCAAACACTACACTATGAGAATAGAAACTAGAAAATACACCTTTCCAAGCATACATGGTACTGGCAGAAAAACTAATCATATATTAGGTCACTAGGAAAACATCATTAAGTTTCACAAAGCAGAAATATAGCCAACAGCACTCTGATTACAATGCATTAAAAGTAGAAATTAAAAATTAAATTATAAACTGAAAAAAAATCCATGTACCTAGGAATTTTAAAATCTTCTATTAAACATTCTTAGGTAAAAGGAAAAATACAAACAGAAATTCTGTAAAACAATGATATTGAAACCCTAAAGATAAGAACTTAATAAATATATTTAAAGCAGTGATTACAGGAAATTATAGCTTTAAACACTATTAATAGTTAATACAGAAGAATGAAAATAAATGTATTACATTCCCAACTCAAACAGCTAGAAAAAGAACAAAGTAAAAAATAAAGGTAAAAACAAAATGTAATGAAGAGAAAAAAGTAGATCTAATAAGTCAAAGTCCCGATTCTCTGACAAAAATTAACAAAATAGACAAAACAAACCACTAGCTAACTTATTCAAGAGAAAAACAACACATACACAAAATACAAAACATCAAGTGGTAAATACCATTGATGCAGAAGAAACTTAAAAATTAAAAGGATGACTTTATACAACTTTTTATAGATCAAACCCAGATGGTTTCACAGGAAAATTCTACCAAACTTGTAGATGTTGTATAAATTGTTTCAAAGCATAGAACATGAAGGAAAACTTTAATTTGCTTTTATGAGATATAACATTTATACTTAAATTGCTAAAGATAACACAAGAAAATTAAAGACTAATATCACATCAATATTGATGTAAAAATTCTAAATAAACTATTAGTGAATACATTCTAACACCACATTGACCAAATGGTATACACAAAAAATACAAAGATGGTTCAATTTTAGAATTGCATTAATGTAATAGGTTTAGGGAAAAAAATTAAAATGATTCTCTCCACAAATGCCGATAAAGTCCTTGACAAAATTCAAAACCTATTTTTTAAAAAACAATTTATTGAAGTATATCATTCATACATGAACATATGTAAACTTTAAGTGTTCAGTAAACATTGTGATCTTACAAAACAAACATGCATAACATTATACAGGGCTCCCACACATCACCTCCCCTCCCCCGCCAAACACCCTGCATTGTTGTGAAACATTTGTTAACAAATCATGAAAGAGCTTTGTCAAAGTATTACTACTAACCATAGTCCATATCTTCCTCCCCTATACATTTTTTAAAGGATTTATTTATTTACTTTTATCCATTTTTACTCTCCCCCTGCTTTTGCTGTTTCTGTGTCCATTCACTGGGCGTCTCTGTGTCCGTTTCCTGCCCTCTCTTCTCATTTTTCTCCTCCTGTCTTCACTAGGATTCGATCCTCGGAATCTTCGATGTGGGAGAGAGGCGTCCTACTGCCTGCGCCACCTTAGTTTCTGGTTTTTTGGTACATCTCATCTTGGCTCTCCCTTGTGTCACTCTCCTGTTATGTCATCATCTTGTTGTGTGGCTCATGGAGCCTGACAGCTCACCGGCTTGCGGGGCCTGGTGGTCTCACCTGTGTGCGGGGCCTGGCAGTGCACCCGCAGGCGGGGCCTGAATGGTGGCCCATGCGCCTTCTATATTTTTATTTAATTTTTACAGGGAGGTCCCGGGGATCAAACTCAGGTCCCTCCATATGGGAGATGGATGCCCAACCACCCGAGCCACATCTGTCCCCCTGCTATATCTCTTAAGGTTGACCAAAGATACCCAAAGTTACAGTCTTTTCCCATACAGGATGGTCATATAATAAATCAGGCTTGGTTTATCACCAACAGTCTAAAAACCAGACCTAGGGAGAAAAACTAAGTCAATGGATACATGCATGGTTTCTAATATAGCTAATGTTTAGCCTACCCTGATTATCACAAAATCAGGTCAGTGAGAATAGTCACATAACACCTATTCTTAATAAAAAAAACACAGGGAAAAAAGAAGAAAAAAAAAAAGTAAGAGAAAAGAAAAAAAACACAGGGAAAGGAATTGTTGGACACGGATACTTCCATAACACGATAAAATATTGATACCTTGATCCTAAATTCAGTATATTACTCAATGGGAAAACACCAGAGGCATTCTTAGTAATGTCAGAAACAAAGGAAGGATTTCTGATATTTCCATTACTATTTAACATTTTACTAGAAGTATTAAGCATTTAAACAAAAGAAAACATTTAGAACTATTAAAAATGGAAAAATACAAAACTATCAATATGCAGATGACAAGATAGTATACCCAGAAAACTTTATGAAGAATTAATGATAAAACTTGTTCAAAGGGGAGCGGATGAGCAGTTGAGCTCTCGCCTCCCACATGGGAGGTCCTGGGTTTGGTTCCTGGTGACTCTTGAAAAAAAAAACAAGCACAAACAACAAGCAAAAAAAACCACTGAGCTGATATGGCTTAGTGACTAAGCACTGGCTTCCCACATATAAGGTCCTCGGCCCCTGGTACCTCAAAACAAACAAACAAAAAACCCCGACTTGTTCAAAGAATAAAAAAATTCATGAAGGTAGCTTCCATACACTTTAATAATAATCTCATAGAAAATACGAGGAGAAAACCCCATTTCCAATAGCAACAAAAAATATACTTAGAAATAAAAAGAAATTTACAAAAACGAAATGAAGAAAACTATAGACTACTTCTGAGAGATATAAAAATAGAATTGAAGAAGTGAAAATTCATCTCTTGTTCGGTTCTTGGACAGGACAAGTAAACATAAAAATGATGGCTCTTTTTAAGCTAATTGCTAAATTAATACCCCAATAAATATACCAACAAGATTTTTTGTTGGTGCTGGATCAGGTGATGCTAAAGTTCATTTGGAAAAATAAGCAGGCAAGAAAGCTAGGAAAACACTGAAAAAAAAAAAAGTTATGTGTGTTGAAGGGGACTGGGGGATTACTAGCCTTACCAAATATTAAAGTAAACTGCAAAGTCTCAATATTTAAAATACTGTAGAAAACAGTGTGGTACTGATGAATGGCCTACAACAGAAAGTTTAGGAGCAAGTATATACAGAAATTTAGTATATAATAAAGATGTTATCTGAAATCATTGGGGCAAAGAGGGACTTTTTAATAAATGCAATTGGAACTATATAATCATTTGGAAAAGGTCGGCATTTCAAACCATGCACAAAATAAATTTAGAGAGACCATATAAATA
>JAQZBX010072091.1:0-15127 GCA_029593785.1 Cabassous unicinctus | reverse complement strand
TTTTTTTTTTTTTTTAGGAAACTGGCTTTCTAGAAACACTCAGTCTAGTTGGGAAAGATGACCTTGTATGGATAACTTGTTATCATTTAAGCAGATGAGCCAAGAGCCATGTGATGATGGGAATCTGGAGGGAGGGATGGTTCTCCCTGAGTCCTGAAGAGACATTCATTCATTCATTCATTCATTCAACAGGTGTGAAAGCACACCTCCCCAACCCTACCCCCTGCCCCGTGATGCCTGAAAAGCAGAAACTCAGATAATGTCACCCACACGCATCAGTTTCATTGTTGGAAATGAATACCTATAGGTCCACAGCGGGCTTTGTCCCAGGGGTGCAACTGGTAGCTTTGTTCCTGTTAGCAACACTCCTTACCCCCATCCCCAAATTACAAACGTAACACAGTAGTTCCAGGTAGAAGTTTTGGGAAATGCAGGAGTGCACAGGGAAGAAGAGAGCACTAATCTTACCTCTCCCAGCCAGATATATCCTCTATTCCCGTTTCAGTGTTCTTGCTTCCATTCTGTTTTCCTCCCCTAGGAGTGGTGGGATCTTCGTGGTTATTCTTTAAAGCATCTCCTGTACTTTCTTTACCAAAGTGAGAAAAAACTTGAATGAGGGGATGGGTTCTTCCATCTGTTCCCATGTTAACCATGAGCTCTTTAGCCCTGGTTGCTGGAAATGGGAGAAAGAGAAAAAAGAAAGAAAAAAGAAAAATCAAGCAATCTCCAAGGACCCTGGAGTCAGGCAGAGCTGGGTTCAGCCCTTGGCTCTCCCCCCATTTTGTGGCCTTGAGTATGGCCTGTCACCTCTCTGGGCCTCAGGCCCTCATCTGCAAAATGCTGAAGGGATTAAGTGGGATAACGTTTGTAAAGTATGCACAGAGTTGGGTTCATACCAGTTTTCTCAGTAAGCAGGAGATTCCTCCCCAGATCCTTTCCAGGACCTGCCCTTTGCCCAGCACTCAGATCTACCCAGAGCTTCCCCACCTCCCCTTCCTACCTACAGCGTATACCAGTGACCCCATTTATCCCTTCTAACAATGGTACAAGGCTGGAGGTGGAGCCCCACTTTATGGATGAGAAAACCGAGGCCCAGAGAGGCAAACTTCCTTTCCAAGGATCACTCAGCTAGCAAGCAGCAGAGCCAGGTTTCAAGGCCAGGTCTGTCTGAGTGCAAAACCCATGTTCTTTGCACCCTCCCACAGTCTTCTCCCTGTAGTCATCTCCAACTTTTTCTCCCCTCCCAGCGCCTTTCTTTACCCTAGTGTGGCAGGGATTAGGGAAAAGTATTTCATTAAGCCAGTTCACCCAAAGAGACAAACGTGAGAGTACATGTTAGGAGGGCTCTCCTGTGCAGGGTTGGCAAGCAATACGGCTCAGGTGGATGGGAGGGATTGGAGAGGTTGGTTTCTCATGATAGCTCCAGCAGGAAACAAGATGGAAATGATTGCTGCTCTCAGGGAGCGAGGTCCTGGCAGGCAGATGGAAAATGTAAAAACTAAACAGATAAACAGACAAGATAGTTCCAAGTGGGACCAATGCCAGGAAGGAAGCAGGGTACGGAGAGGGCTGCTTGAGAGGACCTATTTTAGAAAGGGGTGCTCGGGTCAGAGAAGGGCTCCAGAGAAGGAATGTTCAAGCTAGACCAGAGTGGTCCAACAGAACTTTCGGCTCTGATAGAATGTTCTAGAAATGCTCTGTCCATTCTAGAAGCCACAAATCACATGTGGCTGCTGAACACTTGAAATGTGACTAGTGTGGCTGAAGAACGGAATTTTGAATTTTACTCAATATCAATTAATTTCTATTTAAATAGCCTTGTGTGGACGTTAGCTGTCGTATTGGACAGTGCAGCTCTAGCCCCAACAGGTGAGAAGGAACTGGTGTCAATGATTTCTGCTGGTAACTAAGAAGCCAACAGGCTTGCCAAAATAATAATAATAATATCCTCCTTCTTTGGTTATGAGTCTTGGATTCACAGAAAGTTGTGAAGATTAAATGAATATTTCTAAGGTACTTAGCAAGAGAATAAAGCACTCAGAAAATAGTAGGTTGAAAAAAATGCAGTAACACCACTGTCTCTGGTGTGTTCCAGCCTGTTGGAAATTGCACATATCAAAACGAGGCTGAAATTCTGATATCTTCTCGTAGAGTTTTGGCATCTTGGGGCTCTGAGTGCCTCAGCAGCCTGGTGTTTGCGTTTCACCAGACATTTTTGCTCACAATGACTGCTAGGGTCTTGAGTCAACTCTCTGAAAGGAAGTTGCCCCAAATCGTTGCTTCACGGAGGCCACTGCTGGGCTCTTTCTCTTACAGAAGGTGGAATGTCTTTTCCCTGGGCCTAAAGGTCAAATGCTCCACCAGATTTTTTGGTGTGGGTCAGAGAGCACTGTGTGGGCAGGTTGACTTCCCAGCTGCCTGCACCCGGCCAGAGCACTGATGAAATGAAATTTGACCCAAAGGCAAATAATGGTGAGAAAGAGTCCCTGTCGATAGACTCCAGGAAGCTCTCCTTATATTATTTTCCCTGATCAACTACCTGGACAAATCTCCTAACGTTTTTGAGACTCCAGTTTCTGCAAAATGAATGCAGGGAGTAGGGGTTTGGGCGAATCCAACTCCAGGGACCCTTTCAGCTCTGATCTATCCCTTCTCCATTTCACTAAACCTGGGGGAGGCCTGGGGTATTTATTCCTGGGCTCTGCACGCACGTGGAAGCCACAGCAAAGGAGTGACGTGTGTCTGTGGCTCTGCCCCTGCCCCTTGCTGGGAGCCACTTGGCCTCCTGCTCTGCCCTGAAAGGCTACTTCGTGGCCCACGTTGGCCCCTTCTTGCCAGGCTGCCAGCTGGGAGACTGACTAAGCATTGGATGGAAAATGCAAGTGTTTAATTATGTGGTTGGGGAGGAAGCTCTTTTTGAAATAGTCTTCAAAGTGGCTTTTCCTTCCTGCTGTGACCTCAGCATTCCAGAACAGTCTCAGTCTCATCCCCTTCCAGAGCCATTGCACGTGTGAACTGAAGCCCTCCCTTCTCCTTCCCTCCCCAGCCCTTCTAGAAGGTCTGGCGTCATGGCTGTGACCTGTGCCCACGCTTGGTCTAATGCTCTGCTGTCGCTGTCTTGAAATTCTTAATACTTTTTGAACAAGGAGTCCTGTGTTTTCATTTCGCACTGGGTCCTGCAAATTATGTAACTGGTCCTGTCTGTGCCCCCAGCTCTTTGACTGGCTGGCTCATCAAGGTCCCCTCCTCATTGGGCCCTCCCTGTCTCCCTCCCATCTTTAAAGAATCCTGTCATCCTTCCAGTTTCTTAATCCACATAAAACAACAAGCTTGGAGATGGGATATTCCAGCTGCAGACTGTGAAGAATATGGTCTTTTAACAGAAGGCAGAAACAAAGCTGGTGTTCTATCATCTGAGATTCTTTAATTCTTTAAAATCACCAGAAATCACTCCTTGAGATTAGGTCTTTGCTTTTTTTTTTCTTTTCTTTTTTAACTTGGTTATTACCTGTTTTTTCTAGATTGCAAGCCCCATATTTATCATGGCCTCCACTTCTCCCAAGCCTAGTACTTGCTCATGGTAGACTTTTTTTTCTTCAAAGATTTATTTTATGTATCTATTCCCCCACCCCTTGTTGTTTTGCACTCTCTGTCTTGCTCTCTGTGTCCATTCGCCATTTCTCTTTAGGAGGCACCGGGAACCGATCCCAGGACCTCCGACGAGGGAGAGAGGCATGCAATCGCCCGAGCTGCCTCATCTCCCCAGTCTGCTGCGTCTTGCACTGTCTCTCCTCTGCGTCTCACTTTGTTGCATCATCTTGCTGTGTCAGCTCTCCATGGCGCGGGCCAGCTTGCCTTCACCAGGAGGCCTGGGGAATCGAACCTATGGCCTCCCATATGATAGACGGGAGCCCAATCGCTTGAGCCACATCTGCTTCTCTCATGGTAGAATTTTAATAAATATTTTCCAAACGCATGAATAAAATGAGCTACACAAGCTTGCCAAAGACAGAATTCTGCATTCCTAGGGCATGCAAAAACACTTGATGAATGAGCATGGGAATGGGTAAATGAATAAGTAGATGGACGGGTGGAAGGATGAATAGGCGTTTTATTGTTACTCTTCAGTTGCGGTAGAATTTTGTGACCATAAAATTCTTTTGGCATAGATCCTGTGACTTTCCAGACTAGTTCTAGGGTTAAACTCCAATTCTGAATTTTTCTTCTATCTTTAATATAGTTACAAAAACTCAACTCTTCCTCTTGTTTTTCCCCTGACAAGGGCTGGCTAAGAATATACGTCCAATGACTTTGCATTGTCTGTTCAGGTACTCTCCCTGCCCCCCCCCCCTTGCTCCTGTCTTTCCCTCCCCTCCCTTCCCCTCCTCTTCCCTCGGGGTTCATTTCAGGGCAGAGGTTGGAACTTGGCCTTTCTTTGGACTTGGAAGTAGTCCCCAAGGGTTGGAATTCCCATGCAACCCTTAGAAATGAAGCTGATGAGAACATTACATCATGTGGCTAAATAGTTGCCCACATACAATTAAATGAAGGTTACAGAGGCTACTAATGTGATCTCATCTTTGTTTAAAAAGCAGCAGTGGGCTCTGGGGTAAGAATCCTGGGTTCAAAGCCACATTTTACTAGCTTGTTGCCCTGATAGTACCTGCCTAAAGGCTGCACGTGTCGATTGACTGGGACGGGACAGGCTCAGAATCCCTCAGATGCAGTCCTGAAATTTAAAAAAAAATAAAATAAATCTGAAACTGAATAGGTTTTTATAAGTTGGGAGTAAATTGTTTTAGCAGGAAAGGTCATCTTGAATTGATGCAAAGTTGTTTTATACTCTATTTATCCCACTTTATAGAATAATCATGCATTTTGGTGCTGAACTATCAAGATGGTGTATGACATAAAGCTCTACTTAAAAAAAAAAAGTCTACCTAGGGCCCTGGGACATGCTTAGAACAGTCTCTAGCCCATAGCAAGGACAGAAAAATGTGCCTAATAAATGTGTGTGTATGTGTGTGTGTCTTGAGAGAATGCCTCCAAAGAGTTATTAATCATTGTCTTTACGTGGTACCATTCTGAGTAGTTTTAAATTTCGTTCACATTTTCTAGCTCTCTGCCCTTTTTATCACTGTTATAGTAAGTTTTAACAATGCTTACTAATAAAACATTATTAAAAACTTTGGGAGAAAAAGTGAACCAGTCATCTCACTCTCTAGATAAGGCAACTGCAGCCTATTCCAGGGGTCTGTCCACAGCTCCTGGCAAGATGATCGTAGGTCCCGAGCTCCAGCCCAAACCAGCCTCCACGGCAAATGCTGCCCAGAGCCCCTTCTGTGACCTTCCGGTGTTCAGTGTTGCCACCTAATGGTCCTCGGTGCCCTCTCCTTTTCCTGCCTCATTCACCAACCCCGAGGATCACCTCTGCCTTCCTCCTAACTTATCCTTTCTATTAGTGGGAAGGGTCAGGGTGCCCAGGGGATGCCCCTTATCCTCTTGGAAGCCGGACTCAAAGCTCCAAGGACTTTGTGGCTCTAGCGATCTGTGCTTTTGTTCCTTGGTGTGTGGAGGGTATGCAGGGGGCTGGGAGATAGGGGAAGGGAGCAGCTTGACAACTGGAAGATGTGTGTTAATTTAAATACATCTTTCCTTGGTAGATTACTGCAGATGGGCTGGGTTCTAGGAAGAGTCGGGACCGACTCAGGGATGAGAGGGGCAGGTGGGGAAGCTAAGACTTTCTCCGTCTGTTCCTTGGCTCGGGAGCATTTATTGTAGCCCTGCTGGGTGCCCGTCCCTGGGGCTGGCACTGTGGGTGCTTGAAGTGAGACCGAGCCCCTGTTTCCAGGGAGGCCAGGGCCGGGGGTCTGAGAACCAAAGCCAGGAGCATGTCTCCATCATCCACAGAGGGAGTAGAGAAGGTCTAAGAGCAAAGACGCTGGAGGCTGATGGAGCAGCTGGCATGCTGCCTCCTCCATTTAGCCCTCCTGTGACACGGGGCCAGGCTGTTAACTGCCTGTGCCTCATGTCCTCTGAAATGGGGTCAGAGTGGTACCTGTCTACCAGGCCTGGGGGCAGGCTTCATTGAGTTACTCTGAGCACACCCCTTAAAGAAGTGTTTAGAGGGTCATAGCCATCAAAGAAGACGCACAGCAAGATGCAGGACCCAGAGTCGGGTTCAAGTCTGCGACCAGACCCGGGACCTCTCTGAGCGCAGTTTCCTCCTCCATCAATGCAGGATAACAGCAGTGCCTACGTCATAAGATTGTTGGGGTTGCTTGGGAAGAAGTACCTGGCATGGGCCATCCAGAGCTGCCTCAGTTGCCATCAGTTGAATGGGCTTCAGCCAGCCAGGCATATGCCTTTAAGATGTAGCAACTGTGTCCACAGAGCAGGAAGCAGATGGAAAAGGGCAGGTGCGATGTCCCTGATAAAAGGATAAAGTACAGAGTAGCACACGAGTGCTGGGGCTTTTCGCCCTACTACTTTCCAAACCTCTCATTTCCATGTCGAGGTAAGAGAGGGTGAGCAAAGCAGGCTGGCAGACCCCGGGAAGGCACGTGAGGCTCTGTGGAGTCTGGATATGAAGGAGGTAAAGAAACACCAGGAAAATAGCTCACGCCAGGGACCTGGCATCGCCTTTTCTCCCTAGTAGGAGTGGGTGGGCTTGCTTTGGGAGCTTCCGGCTCCTTCCCATTCATCTGGAGTAGTAAGCAGCTCATAAAACTTCAGATGGTCTACAATATGAATTAGTCTCCGAATGGAATGCCAAGGATATTTCTATAATGCTTTTATTTATTTATTCATTTCCTTATTTAGGAAGGGGCTGGCAGAAGCCCCATTTTTAATTCTCTTTAACTCCTAAAATATTTTCCAGGAGCTTGGGAACAAGGGGATGGCTCTCTTTGAATTGTTACATTTATGGAATGGGTATTGAGGCTTGGGGGAGGTTGGCTATGAAATTAATCCAGGTTAAGAGCAACTAAAACTTCTTACCTTTTTCCTCCTGCTTCAGCATCAGCATCCCATTTTAGAAAAAGCATTTGTTTCTGCTCTACACTTAACATCTCATATATTGAAAGGGATTATTTTGTTTTATTTTTGTTTTAATGAAAGCACATCATATGGGGATGACTTTGTAGGTGAGGGAGTGGATAGAAGGGATTTGCCCAAGATCACACAGTGGGTGGGGGCAGGACTGAAGCCATCTCTTCCAAGGGTCTTTCCACCAGGCTGCTACTCACTTGCATGCACATTTTCTTTTTGCTTGTGTGTGTGTGTGTGTTGTCACTGATCTGGGGTTTCCCTCTGCAATACCAACAAATTAAATTTAGCCCTTGTTAAGATTGAAAGGAAGGGCTTGCTTGTAGCACAAGGCTGCAACTGCAGCCAAATTTCAACTGTTTCATCAGAAGTCCCAACTGCACAATTACTGATGTCTGCATAAAGGTGCATAGTTGTGTATATTATTCTTTCCCTCTTACCTTCTCTTCCCTACTAGATAAAACAGGCAGAGAAAAGTCCATCACTCTGATGAAATACTCTGATGAAACGAAAAGCCAACCCATCTAAGTGAAATTCCTTTCTTGAGAACCCAGGATAAAAGCTGTCTCCAAGGATGTATAAGCAGAGGTGTTAAAATGCTGGCACAGTGTTCCAAGGAGTTTTGGGGTTTTGGCAATAGAGACTTAAAAAGTAGAGCAGGGAAGCGGTTGTGGCTCAAGTGATTGGGCTCCCGCCTACCACACGGGAGGTCTCTGGTTCGGTTCCCAGTGCCTCCTAAAGAAGAGCAGCAAGCTGACCCAACAAGATGATGCAACAAGAGACACAAGAAGAAAAACATAATAGGACACACAGCAAAGCAGGGAATGGAGGTGGCTCAAGCAATTAGATGCCTCCCTCCCATATCAGAGGTCCTGGGTTCGGTTCCTGGTGCCTCCTAAAGAAACAAAGAAGGTGAACAGACACAGCAAGTGCAAACAATGAGGGGATGGGGAGAAATAAATAGATATTTAAAAAAAAAAAAGTAGCGCAATGCCAGTAAACTGGTGAGCAGAGTTCTTTCTCTACACAATCCTAACTGATGGGTAGTGTAGCTGTGTTTTGAAATTCCTTCATTTCCTTTTTATTTGCTTTCCATTTTAATCGCATTCTTTATTTCGAGGTGGTTAAATTTAAATTGAGATCATTTGAGGAAGAAGTACTTTTTGGTTTGGGTTTGAAATTCTCAAAAAGGAGCCTAATGTGGATTTCTTTTATAGAAGGAGTGAAAACAAGACCATATAGGACATTCTAGAAACTCTGAAAAACTGAGAATTTTGTTCACCTGCTTTAGTTTTAGACCTGTTGTGGAGATGTTATTTAATATATAGTTAGAGCACAGCTGACCAGTGTCCTCAGCCAGGGCTGTTAATGCCACTCCAGGGAGTCATTGTTCACTTTGTAGCCATGTGATTAGCGCCCTCTGGAGGTGTGAAATTCATTTGCAAACATTTACATTATTTTTTGCTTGTTTTTGCTATGCATATAGTTTACACTTATTATTGCAGATGTTTTCTAGGCAGTGTTTTGGATCCTTTGTATTTATTATAACTGCTTGGAGAAGCATCCATCCATTCATTCAAACTGGAATCAATTTGTCTGGATTCAAATCCCCAGCTCTATGACCTTAGGCAACCCCTTTACATTTTGAGACTTCAGTTTCCTGTTTTGTATTAAGGCAGGGGTTCTTAACAAGGGTTCCGTGAGCTTGAAATTATATTAAAAAAACCCATGATTCTTGTGGGGACGTGTTGGTATGGATGTGATACATTAAATATATATAGTGTAGTGTGGGCTTAGTAAGGGGTCTGTGGTTTTCACCTGACTGGCAAAGGGGTCCGTGGAACAAAAAAGGTTAAGAACCCCTGTATTAATAAAAACAGAAGGATTGTTGTGAGGATTACACAGGACAAAGGCACAAAAGAGCATTCAGTAAATGTTCATTAGTCTCATCAGGAGCTTATTTCTGCTCACGGCGGACATACAGCCTCTTCCCAGGCTTGGAGACGCTCACGCTAGTAGGGGCGTGGAGCAAACACGTACTTAGGGGACAGGACAAAAGGAGAACCACAAACACGCATTTGGAAGCCCAAAATTGACTTGACCCTGGGGGTTTTTAACAGGCCCGGTGGTGCTATCGGACTCATTTAAAATTTCCCATGCCTTCCACCACTTCCCTCTTCTGTGCGTGTTCAAACATGTTCCTCCAGTTGCCAACGCGGCAGAGCATTCCATCCTAGAATTCTCTTAGGTCCTGGAGCTGGGGCAGAAAGCAGGCGAGGGGTTTTTCATAGCGCTGCGCCGCTTCCACCCTCCCCTCACCCCGCCCGCCGCCCAAGGTCAACGGCGGCTGGGCGATTGGCCGGCCCGGGGGCGGGGCCAGGGCCCGGGGGCGGGGCGGGCGCGTCATCCCGGGACACTTGCGCGCAGTTCGGGATGGAGGAAACGCGCGGGGGTGGGTACCGCTGGTTGCGGCGGAACCCCGCCCCGGGCGCTCGGCGACCGCGCCTCCGGTTCTCTTTGGAAAGCTGGCTGCTCTGCTAGGCACCGGGACCGGGGTCTGCGCCTTAGGGTTGGAGGGTGCATGCTCTGCACCCCAGCAGGAGCCCGGGGGGGCTTGGCCGGCGGGGCGGTCAGCATGAGTCCTGCCAAGTGCAAGGTCTGTTTCCCCGATCGCACAGTCAAGTAAGTAAGCCTGTTCCTTTCATAATGGCCGTTTTATCTTTTGCAAACTTATGCAGACTCCCGCCCCCCACCCCACGGGCTCCGCCAGTGACGACAGGCTGCGTCCTCGTGTCCCCCCACCCCGGCCTCTGCCCCACCCCTCCCCACCCCCGAGGAAATGCCGGCCTCGGTTTGACCGCTGGGGAGTTGGAGCCTTGGTGGGGGAAGAGTGGGGAGGAGGGGGAATCGGGCGGGATTTGGCAGTGGCGTGGACGGGAGGGCGCTCAGAGCACACAGGTGCCTCGGTATCGCCCCGCCGGCGGGGGCCACCTCTTCCCCTCTCTTCTTCCCCTTTGCCTTGAGGCAAAGGGTGGTGGTGGAAGGCAGGGCTTTCTGAACATCGGTGTTCCTGAGCGCTTCTTAGCCCCCACCTCGTTAATTTCTTTTAATTTGTGTCTTCATTTATTGCATTAGAAAAATGAAATGGTACTAAGTTGTTGGAAATGTAGAAAATTACAGATAAGCAAAAAGAAACAAAAATCAGCCATGATTCTGCCTCCTATGATTAACAGTTGTATATCTTTGGAGCCTTTTTTCTGTGCAGATGTTTTAATTTGTAAACTTGAGTCATACAGATCATATTATACTGTAGTTTTTACTCAGTATTAAGTCTTCTACGTTCGGGTTGGCAGTTTATGGCCTGCTGCCTGTTTTGTATGGCCTGAGAGCTAAGCATGACTTTTACGTTTTTAAGTGGTTGAAAGAAATCAAAAGAATACTAGGGGAGCGGATGTGGCTCAGGCAGTTGAGCGTCTGCTTCCCACATGGGAATGGGAAGTCCCGGATTTGGTTCCCGGTGCCTCCTAAAAAAATAAAAAACAAGCAAAACACATGAAAAAACCAACTCAGGAGAGCTGATACGGCTCAGTGGTTGAGCACCAGCGCCCCACATATGAGGTCCCAGGTTCAATCCTCAGCCCCTGGTACCTCAAAAACAAACAAACAAAAAAAACCCACAAAACTATTTCAGTGACACATGAAAATTAGCATGAAATTCAAATTTCAGTGTCCATAAATAAAGTTTTATTGGCACACAACCATACTCATTCATTGATGTATTCCATATGGCTCATGTTGTGCTTCAAAGGCAGAATTGGGGAGGACAGAAACCATCTGGCCCACAAAACCTAAAGTATTTACTGTCTGGCTCTTTACCAAAAAGGTTTGTCAATCCCTGTTCTATGAGATGCTTTTTACTGGGGCTACAGTGTTCCTTTAAATAGGTACACCTTAACATGCAAAACCAATCCCCCATTGATGGATATTAAGTCTATTTCTTGGTGTTTTTGTTTGTTTTTTGCTACTTCAAACAGCACAGTGAAGACTACCTTGGTAGCTGTCTCTCCTGCAGTCTTTTTGTAACTTAGGATAATTTTGCCTGGTGCGTAAACATTCCCTGCACACCTATGTGCAAAGCCTGCATTTGGGAGCAGGAAGGGACACAAAAATATCTGGGAAACATGACCTCTGCCTTCTAGAAACTGCTGATCCAATGGGAGAGCCAGATGTTATCTCACTAATTCGAATTCAAGACTGACAGGTGCAGTAGTAACAGCTCCACCATTTGTGGGGTGTACCACGGGGCCCTAAGTGGGTGCTGTCATCACCATTTTATTTTCTTTTTAAAAAATTTTAATGTGGTAACATACATACAACACACATAAAATCCCCATTTTACAGATAAGAAATTAAGGCCCTTAGGGCTGGTAAGAGCAGAACTGGGATTTGCGCCCGGGCCCTGGTACTGTGGCCCAAAGGGCCCGCTCTTTAGGCAGCCAGGTTCTACTGCTCTGAGAGAAGCATGAACACCCTGCTCAAGTAGAGTCCTTTATCTTTAAAAATGAGCCCCCCACCCAGTATTGGAATACTCAGAAGGCTGCAGGACTCAGTTGGGAGCCTAAAAAGTTACTGTGATTGGCAGCATGTGGGGGAAGTGGAACTTCTTGGCACTGAAAGGGCCTCACACATTGTTTAGCTCCACAAATGGGGTAGCCAGGGCCCAGAGACGGTGACAGACAGACAGAAGGAAGGCTGGACCTTCAACAGCCTTTCAGAAGACCCTCCTTGGAGTGCTAACTGCTGAGTCGGAGCAAAGTTCCAATAAAGGGGCGGGGAACTGGGATTTGGTCTTTTTTGCACAGTCTCCCAAACACTTAAGTCCTAGGTGTACCCAGATCAGGCCACGTGGTCTGCTGAGGATACGTATAAATCTTCAATCACATTTAATTGCACATTTTATTCCAAAAGAAGACATTTTGCAAACCACTTTAATTGGAAAGAATAAACTTGCAAGAAATTGGAATGGTCCTGGCAAATCCAGGACATGAAGTCACCAAATTTATAATAATATGAAGATGCTTTATTTGGTGACCTAATCGTGCATCTCTTAGCTTATCGAGTCGGAGTTGCTGAAAAGATGGAGTTAGACAACCTGACTCTGCCACTTAGCTGCTGCGTGATTTTGAGCAAGTGCCATCCAACCTTTGAACCGTGATTTCCTCATCTGTTACTGTGGATAATCCTAAAGAGCCTTTCTTGGGACTGCCTGGCCCTCCAGTCAGCACTGGGCCTGAAACCCAGCTCTGGGGAGGGCCTGGCCTGGGTCAGCACGACCATCTGCATTGGCTGCTAACAGTGAGGCTTCGTTGGCATTAACTGCTAACAGTGAGGCTTCCGTTGTGAAAGAGACCTCTGGAGTCAAGAGGATTTGGGATGCTGTCCTGGAGGCCACGACCATCAAGCTAAAAAGCCAAAACTAATAAGTAGTCGAGATCCCAAAGGCTGAACAGCGAGCGTCCCTCGGAGGGAGAAAGGTGTTCGAGTTCAGAGAACAGAGCAGTGACTGCGGGCGAGAGTGCTTGGTGGAGGGCTTCTTGGGAGAGGCTTGACTGAAGTGGGAGAAAATGAGTTGGGGAGGGGGAGAAAGAAAAGTCTGGTTTTCAGTGAACCCTACAAGACCCCATTAGAGTGGGGGCACTGGTGTGAGAATTCTGCTCTGAACTATGGCCAACTGCCTGTATTGAAATGTTAGGTTTAATTAAATCTGGGATGGGAGATACCATATTTTTAACTTTTTAGTTTGAAATAATTTAAAACTTACAGTGCAAAAACAATACCACCCCAGACAGAACTCCACATAGCCCATCCCCCCAGATACCCAGATCTACCAAGTTTAACATTTTGCTACCTTTGCCCTGTGCTGTATCATTCCATCCATCTATCATCAATCTATCTAAACATCCGTCTGTCTATCCATCTATCTAGTTTCTGAACACTTGAGAGCAGGTTGCACACATCATACTCCTCGAACACATAATACTTCCATGTACGTCTGCTACGAACAAGGATATTCACTTGTGTAATCACTTTAAATGTAGTTATCAAGTTTAAGAAATTGAACATTGATGTAAAACTTAACATATATATTCCAATTTTTTTCTTATGTCCCAGCAGTGTCCTTTTGAGCCTTTTTCCCTCTATTTCTAGATCCCATCAAGTATTAGGTATTATGTTTATTTGTCATTGTCTCTTTAGTTTCTCTTATTATTTGTGGAAACAATATACAAGTTAAATCTTCCCATCCCGACACCTCCCAAGCATACCACTCAGTGGGATTATCTCATTCACAATGTTGCAGTCCCCTCACCACCATCCATTACTAGAACTTCCCTTTACCCTAATCTAAAACCCTACGCTCACTTTGCATTTATTCCCATTTGCTTCTGCCCCCTTATGCCGGGTAACCTGGACTCTACTTTCTGTCTCTCTGAATTTGCGTATGCTCCGCTATTTTCTTTGTGGTTACCATGGGGCTTAAATTTCACACTTTAAACCTATAACAATCTTGTTTCTTTTGATACCAATTTAATTTCTATAGTGTATACAAACTATGTTCCTCTACACCTCCATCACTCCAGCTTTATGTTATTGTCATAACTTACATATTTATACATTAAATATGTATATTTAATGTTTTGAGTCCAAAATCATTGATCTATCATTACATTTTATGCATTTGCATGTTAGATCCTGTAGGAAGTAAAAAGTGGTGTTACAAATGAAAAATACAGTAGTACTGGTATTTATATTTACCCACGTCATTATCTTTACCAGGGATCTTTATTTATTCCTGTGGCTTCAATCAATTGCCTAGTGTCCTTTCCTTTCAACTTGCAGAACTCCCTTTAGCATTTCTGGTAGGGCCAGTCTAGTGGTGATGAAGTCCCTCGGCTTTTATTTATCTGGCAATGTCTTAGTTCCTTCATTTTTCATTTTTCATTTTTGCCAGATACAGAGTTCTTGGTTGGCAGTTTTTTGCTTTCAGCACTTTAAATATGTCATCCCACTGCCTTTTTGCCTCCATAGTTTCTGATGAGAGATCGACACTTAATCTTAAGGTACTGGGGATTGAACCTGAGACCTCGTACGTTCGAAGCAGGCGCTCAACCACTGAGCTACACCCATTCCCTCGACACTTAATCTTATTGTGGCTCCCTTGTATGTGACACTTTACTTTTCACTTGCGGCTTTCAGACACTCTTTATCTTTGACAGTTTGATTATAACATGCTGCAGTGTGAGTCTCTTTGGGTTTATCCTGTTTGGAGTTAGTAGAGCATCTTGGATGTGTCTTTCGTTAAATTTGGGAAGTTTTCAGCCATTATTTCTTTGAATATCCTCTCTGCTCTTTGCTCTCTCTCTTTTCCTTCTCGAACTCCGACATTGTATCGGTATGTCCTACAGCCAGCAACCCCTTTAAGAGAGCCCCGTGAGCGGTTTCTACACGCAGGGCACCACCAGCGGCTTGGGCCAGGCATACATGCTCCCAGTCTGTGCATGAGGGTAATTCTGGTCCTTCCGGAACTAGGACCAGGGATCTGGGCACGTAGGCTGGCTCGGCACTGGGCTGGTGGGGGAGGAGCCAGCCAAAGCGCCACGAGATCCTACCACTTTTAAGTCGGCTTCTTCTTGATTCTTTGCTCAGCCTCTTGCTGCAGTCCTTTTACAGTTTTCTGGAGTATTTTGAAAGATGTTTCTGCCAGTTCTTGCTGGTTGTTCAAAGCTTCTGTGGAGGGATGGAGCCCTGAGGCGTCACACTTCACCATCTTGATCTGGGATCTGTTTTAAAGCTCTTCACATGATGACAGGCTGTGCAGTCAAGGCCAGAAACCCTGTGTTGGAAAGTCTAGCTTAGGGGTCGTCAAACGGTCTCTGTCACAACTACTTAACTCTGCTGTTATAGGGTGAAAACAGCCATAAACAATCCATCAATGAACGCGCATGACCATGTTCCAGTTCCACTTTGTTTATAGACACTGAAATTTGAATTTTCATATAATTTTCACGTGTCACTATATATA
>JAQZBX010072090.1:0-15128 GCA_029593785.1 Cabassous unicinctus | reverse complement strand
TAATATTATTCAGTAATTAAACTGAAAATTCAGTTTAAACTGAAGATAATAGATACTCTAGCACATATCAGAGAAAGGGATTCATAAGCAGGGCTGAAGAAATATGTTCAAGATGAACTTCCAGGAAAGATTTACAAAGCCACTCTGCAGAACAATGTTGCAAAGATTGATGCTATTCCTGCCACTATCAGGAATTCAATACTGCTAAAACACCAACACATAAGCACAATTAGTAAATTTTCCTACTGTTGCTATTTTCAAGTACACCAGCAAAATAAATGCCTTTAATTCTGCCTCTCTTCCCACTTATGCCAACACAAAATTCATTTCTTGGGTAAATGAACCTAAGCTGGACATCTTAATCATGTTCTGAACTATCATTGCAAGGTCACCGGGGAATTTATTTATTTATTTTTCTGTTTTGATTTTTATATTTGTAGCTTCTGTAGTGTAAGAAGATAAAACTGAAGAAGGCTGAAATGTAATGTGACTGAGCCTATCCACAATATTTTTCACCTGTATTAATTTACACACAAATTATTTCACATTTAAAAACTTTCAAAAATAATGGTTTCGGAAAAAATGCAACTATCAGCATGCAAAATAAAATACATTTACTGTCTTCCCAGAAGTGGAAAGCCAAAGTCCCAAAAGTTTCTGTCTTCAACTTTGAGTGTTGTAGATCTACTCTCTGCTTTTTAAATAAAGTAAAATTATAAAATAAAATTAATATAATATATTATGATATAATATATAATATCCTGGGTATCTTTAACAATGGGATAATGCAATGAATTTGTCCAATAGAAGTATCCTCTATTTAAATATTAATAAAATGGAAGGAGGGGGCATAATTAGAAACTTATATACATGTACACACACTCATAGAACCATGTAAATATACACACAATCATAAATCATACATACGTATAGTCACTATTTACACTTATACATTTTATTAGAGTTATGGAGAATCTGAATGAAGTATGTATAATCTCGATTTAAATGTTAATTTATATAAATAGAATTTAAGAAAATATAATCGGTTCCATTTAAAAACTTGAGACTTCTTTCTTCCAATCATTCAAAACATTGCTAAAAGAAACCAAAGAAAAGTTAGATAAAAAGGACATTCTGTATTCATAGACTGGAAGACTAAATATCATTAAGATGTCATTTCTAACCAAACTGATTTACAGATTCAATACAATCCCTATAAAACTCCCAACAGCCTTTTTTGCAGAAATCAAAAAGCCAATAATCAAATTTATTTGGAAGGGTAAGGCGCCCAGAATAGTCAAAATGTCTTAAAAAAAATAACCCAGTTGGAGGACTCTCACTTCCTGACATAAAATCATATTACTTAGCTACAGTGGTAAAAACAGCATGGTATTGGCAAAAAGACAACAGATTGACCAATGGAACCAAATCAAGAACTCAGCAATAGATCCTCACATGTACAGTCAAGTGATTTTTTACAAGGCTCTTTAGCCCACCCAGCTGAGCCAGAACAGCCTGTTCAAGCAATGGTATTGGGAGAACTAAATGGCAATATCCAAAAGAAAGAAAGAGGACCATTATCTCACACTTTGTACAAAAATTAGGTTAAAATGGATCAAGGAACTAAATATAAAAGCAACAACCATGAAACTCCTTAAAAAAATG
Source organism: Cabassous unicinctus (assembly GCA_029593785.1). NCBI lineage: Eukaryota > Metazoa > Chordata > Mammalia > Cingulata > Chlamyphoridae > Cabassous > Cabassous unicinctus. The sequence continues at coordinate 13,463 of JAQZBX010072090.1, read as the reverse complement.
GAGGAAAACATCTTCAAGTCTTTCGGTAGGCAGTAGTTTCTTAAACATTACACCTAAAGCATAAGCAAAAAAAGCAAAAAAAAATAGATAAATGGGACGTCCTCAAAATTAAACACTTTTGCACCTCAAAGGACTTTTTAAAAGAGTGAAAAGTCTCATTGTGAGAAAATATTTGGCAATCACCTATCTGATGAGGTTTTAATATCCATGATATACAAAGAGATCATATAATTCAACAATAAAAAGGCACACTACTCAGTTTAAAAATGGGCAAATTCTTGAAAAGACAGTTGTCTAAAGAAAAAATACAAATGATGAAGAAACATATGAAAAAATGTTCAACATCACTAGTGATGAGGGAAATGCAAATCAAACTATAATGAGATATATTTTCACTCCTATAAACTGCCCACTATTAAAAAGTCAGAAAACTGTAAATGTTGGAAAGGATGTCGAGAGATAGGAATGCTTATTCACTGGCTGTGGCAATGTAGAATGGTACAGCCTCTTTGGAGTACTGTTTGGCAGTTCCTAAGGAAGTTGAATACAGACTTGCCATGTGACCTGGCAATACCATTGCTAATTATATACCCAGAAGAACTGAGAGCAGTTGCACGAATAGACATCTGTACACCAATGTTCTTAGTGATGTTATTCCCGATTGCCAAATGTTGGAAACAACCAAGATGTTTCCTCAACTAATGAATGGATAAACAAATTGCGGTGTACACAGATAATGGAATATATTGTGGCTGTAAGAAAAACTGAAGGTGTGAACCATATGACAATATGGTTGAACCTGGAGGACTTTATGTTGAGTGAAGCAAGCCAGAAACAAAAGGGCAAATACTGTATGATTGCCCTATTAAGAACTAAATATATTATGTAAACTAATGAAATGAATAATTAGAATATAGGACACCAGAAAATATAATGAGGTTAGAGAATGGAAAGCTTATGGTTAATCTGTGCAGAATTGGTTAAAAGTTTGTAAATCTTGGAAAATGATTGGAAATGATGAGAGTACATCACGGTGTTTATGACTAGCAGATTTATTTGTGTATGACAGTGGTTGAAAGGGAAAGCCTAAGGACATGTATATTACTAGAAGGAAAGCTATAAAAATGTAACATGGGAATATACAATGTGGTGAAACTGCATGTAAGATATGAATATGGATGATATTGCATATATAAGACCCTTTTTACAAAATGCAAATACAAATAAACTGAAAAGAAGGAAACAGAATAACAGCTATGTACAGCAAGGGAAGCACAGAGAAACTGAGAGGTGGTGAGTTTTGTTTGTTTTCTTGGTTGGTTTTTGTTTTTTAATATTATTTTAATTAATATTGGAATAATGAATATGCTCTAAAAATGATTTAAGTGATGAATGCACAACTGTATGATTATACCAAATATCATTGATTGCATACTTTGAATGGATTTATGCTTTATTAATATGTATCAAGAAAATTGATTTTAAAATTGCCTTTATTGCATAAAAATATTGCTTGACTCCTATAAAAGCATACCTCTATTGATTATTGAAAATTGCAGCATATATCAATAACCTTTTAACATATTCCTTCATTGTATTTTTATATGATGATGACTAAAGTCAACCAGAAGTTGTCATTTGTTGCTTTTATCTGTATTTATGTTATTAATTGCTGGAATCACTTAATTCTTTTAAGTTAATTCTTGAGTTTGTTCAACCTCAAGATATTCCAACATGAATTCATTTGGAAATCCAGTATCTCCATTTTTTTCTAGCATTGATTAGCCCACAATAAAGACCACTTGTGAACTCTATAAGTATAAATATTTTTAATCTCTAGGGAAGATTTCATTATTTTTTTAAAATAATTTTTATTTTTAAAGAAGCTTTTGATTACATATATGTTACATCATAAACATAAGGAATTCCCATATACTCCACCCCTACCCCTCCCACACTTTGCCACGTTAACAACGTCTTTCATTCATGTGGTACATTTGTTATAATTGATAAACACGTATTGAAGCATTGCCACTCTCCATGGGCTTTATATTTTACACTCATAGTTTATTTATAGTGAACTTACAGTTTACTTATAGTTTACACTTTAACCTGCACAATTTTATAGGTTTTGACAAAAATGTATAATGGCTTCTATCTGTCATTGCAATGTCTTGCAGGACAATTCCAATGTCCCAAAATGCCCTCATGTTACACCTATTCTTTCCTCTCCCTCCCCTCGGAACCTCTGCACTTAATGATAAGATTGAATGCTTATTTCCCAGTTCTAATTACTATAAATTTTTGGAATGAGATACAAATTACATAGAGTATAATGTACCCAAATTCATTATATACTCTAATTAGTTGGTCAAACATGTATACATATATCTGACATATATACATATACATACATATATATATGTAACCATGATATAGATGATAAATAAACGTGTCAAATAATCTCAAAATTGGATAATGTATATAGTGAAATTTATGAAACATTCTACTACATTTCTTATCTATATATTATTGTTTTGAATAGTAGATTATCTGAAGAATATACTTTTTCATTATTTCTTTGATTATTCTGAGAAGGAGCTTCATTCAACAGCTCAAACATATACTAACATGAATAAGGAAGTATGGGGATTTTCCCTACAGAGTAAACAAAGGAAAAAATCACCATAAATAGAAAACACTAAAGAATGTATAACATATTTTTATTTGGTGACTTTGGGAGAATTACTGAATTGATTAAGCAAAATAATAAATAATCAAGGGAATCTATTTAAGCTTGAAATATAGAGAGCTGGCAGAACGATCATTTTCATTCTTATAACAAGATCTAAAGCTGGATGAACTGAAGATTAATGACTTTTTCTTTAAAAAAAAACATGCAAAAATAAGGTGGCAGTACAATCCACTTTCTTTTAAATCTATATGGAGACAGGTGCCTGCAAAGAGAAACAGAAACCAAATTGTTGTTTATCTGTGGGAAAAATTACCCTTAGCACCTTATAAGCCTGTAAAAAGATCAGTATTCAGATAAAGAATTTTAATGAATTGCTAAATGCTGAGTGTGGACTAGCAGGGGAATGTGAAACTTCTGGAAGTCCCAGAAAGAGGGGGATTGGAATCTCTTCCACATGTTTCCTCCTCCAGGGAGTCCACCAGCTTCTCAAAGATAAAATCAGGGAGAATCCTGAGCAAGCATCTCCCCTGGTGCTGGCAGTGGGAGGTGAATAGCATCCCCTTTGACACTCTACTCAGACCCTTTCCCTTAAAGCCTCTGTGGAAGAAAAGTAATCCTTCAAGGAAGGACCACAACAATATAGTAGACAGCAGCTGCTGTGGTAATTGAAAAGCAATCACCTATGAAATTATGTCCCAACCCCTCTCCCATATCTCTATTTTGGGACAAAACCTCAGACTTAAGTGAGAAGAACCATGAAATTGTAGCCTAAGAGCCCTGATGGAAATCCATACAGTATGGGGAGAGCAACAGGGGGGAGAAACTGTACCCATGAGAAAGGGCAGGAACACTTGTGAAGGCCACAGACCAAGTTCATATTACCTGCCTAAGACCAGCTTAATAGGATATCAGAAAACAACTCCTTCTCCTGCTGCCTGCAGTCCATACCACACTAACAAGTGTGGAGTAAACATAACAGTGGAATACATTCATCAGAGCTGCAAATACAGATTCTTTCTGGGAACAGTGCAAAGACGAGGAGGGAAAGACAAGGAGGAAGACACAAACAAAGAGGTGATAGATGTTCAGAAAAACCCTCTGGCTAATTAGCCCACAAAGTAAATACAAGTATCACTAAAGAAATCAGAAATCCGTGAAGACTGAGGGTAAGCATAGGAACAACAAAATTCAGACATAGTCCAACTCCTGGCTAGATTAATGCATACCTCCACACTAAAAGCTGCCATAAGGAAAGGTGTCTTCATCTCCAAGCATAATAATAAAATAATTACCTGGGTATCAGGTGTCTAAAACAATATGAATTTTTTTAAAGTAATGATTTACATCTCTGAAACATATATTTAAGGGATACAGTGCTAATAATAGGTTAAAATAAAAGGAGCAGAAGAACCATGTGCAGGCAAATTATAAATGAGTCTAACTCTGCTACATTGGGGAAACAGGTTAACATGTACACTAAGGTAAGGCCCACCAATGGGGTGCTGACATCTTGAGGTTGTCTGCCTTGTCTATAGTGTCCAGATGTCTCTAGAGCCCTCAAAAGCACCCCTGCTTAAGGCATTGTTTACTGTGGCAGTCAGTGAGATCCTCCTGAGACGTGCATAAGCATACCCTCTGAAATGACTTCCCAACTCACTTTGAAATCTCTGAACCATAAAAAGTCTTTTGTATTTAATATGCCCCCTTTTTGGTCAAGGTCTTTTAACAAATGCAATACTAGTTGGTGCTTGGTAATTATCTCTCCATGCCAGAGAGGCTCATCCCTGGGAGTCATGTCCCATGCCAGGCGGGAGGCAGTAAACTTATATGTTGAGTTTGGCTTAGCGAGAGGCCACATTTGAGGTAACTCTTAGGCAATATATATTGCTAAACTAAGTTTCAATTTCACAAGAACAAGGTTTGTAAGTAGAAACATATATATCAAGGGCCTGGCATATTGGTCTGTCTTCCTTTGCTAGGCACTGTTCATATACTCTAGAGATTCTTGCCACTGTACTAGAGAATGTAGCAGGACTCTCCAGGAAGGTAATTTAATATTATGCTGGTTATTGTGTGGGTCTCCATGCACTGAGATAACACCGCACGACAACATGAGCACATTCATGTTCCACAGAGGCAAGTCCCAGGTACTCCTTCCTCACACATCCCCACACCACTGATACATTGCATCAGTGATCCTCCCCTGCCATAGCTGTAACTTTTCTGTAATTCAAAACTTCCCCCAAAACAAAGCCAAAAAATTATCCTTGCATTGTGACTTTCATCACCATAAGATCTGTTATCATTAATGTAGGGTTAAAATTTCTTCTATGTGTTCTCCCAGTGTATTCTTACCTTTTTCCTTTATTTTCAAGAAGGTTTAGGTTACAGAAAAGTCACATAGAAAATATCAGAGATTCCAATATATCTCACACTTCCCCTTCTCGCATTTTCCCCTATTAATAACATCTTACATGACTATGGTATATTTGTTACAATTGATGAACAAATATTGAAGCATTGCTACTAACCATGGTCAATAGTTTACATTTTGATTTACACTTTGCAATGCACAATTTCATAGGCTTTGAAAAACGTTTAATGGCCTGTGTCTGTCATTGAAAAATCATGCAAAACAATTCCATTGCCCTAAAAATGCCCTATGTTCCAACAATTTTTCTCTCCTCCTCCCCATAGAACTTTGTAACCACTAAGTTTCAATTTATCAAGAATAAGATTCATATTTATATGAATTAATATTGAGGATTTGGCATATTGTCTGTTTTATTTTATTAGGCACTGCCTATATACTCGAGATATTCTTGCCCCTGTATTTGATAATGTAGCAGCCCCCTCCCATGGGAATTTAATATTTTGTTGTTTATTTTGTGAGCATCCACCCAGTGATACAACACCCTATGACAAAAAGAAAAATTTCATATTCCATAGAAAAATGCCCCAGGTGCACCCTTTCCCACACATGCCCCCATCATGGACACCCTGCACCAGTGATCCTCCCCTGCCATATTCGCCAAAAGAACATTCTCACACTTGTAATTTCAATGAAAGACATAAACCTCCCCAGAGTTCATATGCTTCTTCCTTCAATCCTCCCCTCAGTCCCATGGATAGTCCAAATCTTCCCCCCCCAACACTGCTCATCCTCACATTCCAGCATCATTGACCCCACACATATCCCTGAACCACCATCAACCCAATCCACTGCCAAACCACTCCTTTTCATCTTATCATGGGATATGCCCAGATTGAGCATTGGCTCACCAATTTCTACTCCCCTTTGTCATCTGATAAACTATCTTCTAGACTCTGTCTCTGTGAGTCTGCTCAATTTATCAGTGAGGTCATGCAGCACTTGTCCTTTAGTGACTGGCTTACTTCACTCAACACAAGGTCTTTGAGATTCATCCATGTTGTCATGTGTGCCAATACTTCATTCCTTCTTACAGCTGGGTAATATTCCATTTTATGTATATACCACATTTTGCCTATTCATTCATCTGTTGATGGACACTTCTTGGGGTGCTTTTAACTTTTGGCAATTGTGAAAAATCCCGCTATGCACATTGGTGTACATCTATTTGTTCATATCCGTGATTTCAATTCTTCTGGGTATATACCTAGTACTGGGATTGCTGGATCATATTACAATTCTACAGTATTGTATTCATCAGCCAAAGGGGTGATGAGGCAAAACACCAGAAAGTGGTTGGTTTGTATAAAGTGTATTTATTTGGAGTAGAAACTTACAGTTACTAGGCCATAAAGTGTAAGTTACTTCCCTCACCAAAGTCTATTGCCACGTGTTGGAGCAAGATGGCTGTCAACATCTGCCAGGGTTCAGGCTTCCTGGATTCCTCTCTTCCCAGGGCTCATTGGTCTCTGGGCTCAGCTCTCTGTTTTCTCCACAAGGTCAGCTGTAGACTATGAGGCTCTGTAGGCTTTATTTCTCTCCACAAGACCAGTTGTACAATATTAGGTGACTGGCTGTCTCTTTCCCTGGGTGTTGATTCTCTCTCGGCTCAGTTGCTCTGCTCCACTGTGTGCATACTTCCTGGGCTCCAGCTCAAAAACTCTCAACTCTGTCTTTTGCCATGTCTTTTATCTCTGAGTCCCCACCCACCAAGGGGTGGGGAGTCAACTCCTTACTGATGTGGCCCAATCAAAGCCCTAATCAAAATTTAATCATGCCCAGGTACAGACCAGTTTACAAACACAATCCACTATCTGTTTTTGGAATTCATAAACAATGCCAAACTACTATACTCCACCCTCTGAAATCCAAAAAGACATTACAATATTCTAAAAAAATCTTAAATCATTACAATGCTAAGTACAAAGCCATATCAAGATTAGTTTAAAGAAATACATTTTGTCTTGAGGCAAAGTCCCATCTTGCTGTAGAACTCTGAAAATTACAAAACCATTTATCTGCTTCCAATACACAAATGGACAGACAAAAGATAAACATTTTCATTACCATAAGAGAAATTTGGAGGGAAACATGAGTCATAGGTCCTCTACAGTTCAGTAAACCTGTAGGACATACTTCATTAGATATCAAAATCCGAGAGTCATTCTTAAGACAATGGTTTCTTCTCCTTGGGGCCACATGGGGACCCACCCTTTCCACAGGCTTGTCCTATGGCCATTTTCTTGGTTCCATCCTTATCAAGCATCCGGGTGGTGAACAAGCTCTAAACCTCACCCTCCTAGAGCATGGGGGGGGATGGCCACACTTTATCCAATCTATGGTTTAGAGTCTTAGTGCCCCTAGTACAGTGAAGTGAAGACAACATCCTCCCTAACCTTTGGCATACAAGCTCCACCATCTCTGTACCATGGGGTGGCAAAACTCTCCCTGAACACATGGTGGGAACATCCACCCTCTTCAACTTCCAGGGCAAACACACCCTCTCTATATAAATGGGTGGGGTCTTCTCTTGGCCAAAGATGATATCTTAATTGCAAATCTGTTTTCATGATTTTCTTCTTAAATCTGTTTCCCCTTCCATCTTTCCCATCAATGTCATTTTTTGTCCAAGCTGACAGTGGTTTTGTTCATACGGTGCTCTTGTAGCAGTTTGGAAGTTTGATATAGTTATGAATTCCAAAAATAGATATTGGATTATGCTTTTAAACTGGTCTGTTCATCTGGGCATGATTAAGTTATGATTAGCGATTTAATTGAGCCACATCAGTAGGGTGTTGAGCCCTGCTCCTTGGTGGTTGGAGTCTCAAAGGTAAAAGATATGGCAAAGGACAGAAATGGAGTTTTGATGTTGGATTTCTCATGCTAAGTGTTAATGCTGGAGCCCAGGAGAGTAAGCACACAGAGGACCTTGGTCGTGAGGAAGGAGAGAAGGCTCTGAGAAAAGAGATGAGCCGTTCGCCTGATGGTTCACAGCTGGCCTTGTGGAGAGAGGCAATCCTAGAGAACCTCATAGACTACAGCAAATTTCGTGGAGGAAACAGAGGAACTGAGTCCAGAGAGCAACAGAGCCCCAGGGAGAGAGGATCCCAAGAAGCCTGAATGAACCCTGGCAGATGTTGACAGCTGTCTTGCTCCAACATGTGGCAACAGACTTTGGTGAAGGAAGAAACTTATGCTTTATGGCCTGGTAACTGTAAGCTTCTACCCCAAATAAATACCCTTTATAAAGACCAACTGATTATTGGTATTTTGCATCAGCACCCCTTTGGCTGACTAATAAATATCTCAAAAAGTTTGTTGGTTTAGCATGCAGGAAGCAGGGGTCTAAGCCATCAGACAGTAAGAATTTCCACAAGTCTTTCTTGGATAACTGCATTTTCAATCCTGATTTACAAGTTCCAAGTTTAATTAAGTCTTTAAATTGGGCACTGTCATCTGGGAGCTTGATTTCCAGAGGCCTGGAATTTCCAGAATCAGTTTCTGTTTTCTTTGTGCCCAACAGTTCAGGCCTCAGCTTATCTCTCTCGTCTAGCATTTTGCTATAAACTGCAAGGAGAAGCCAAGCGACATTCTCCAAGTTTACTTTGGAAAGTTTTTCAACTAAATGCCCAGGCTCACCATTTTCAAATTCTGCCTTCCTTAAAACACCCAGAGTTAATCTTGCTAAGTTCTCTGTGATTTTAAAACATAGATCACCTTTCCTCCAGTTTCCAATAATAGTTTCATCATTTACTTCTAAGACCTCATAAAAAGTCTCTTTAGGGTCCATCTCACAATTATTTCCTTCTAAGGCCTTATCACAAATAACTTTAGGCTCCATATTGCTACCAACAGTCTCTGCAAAATGATCTAAGCATTTTCCATCAAGCATCTCACAATTCCTCCAAAAAATACCCCTTACCCATTTATAAAACCGATCCAGCATTTTGGTAATTGCAAAAGCACTTCCCCACTCCTCGGTACCAAATTCTGTATTTGTAAGCCAAAGAGGTGCCGATGCAAAATACCATAAATTAGTTGGCTTTTGCAAAAGGCATTTCTTTGGGGTGACACTTCACCCCAAGAGTGAAACTAAGAGTTTCTCTCTAAGAATGAAACTTCAAACAGACCAGATTATAAACATAATCCAATAACTATTTTTGGCATTCATAAACAATGCCAAACTGCTGCAATGTTCAATGGTTTTAAAATTGCTAACCTATAATCCCATGGGAATCAACTTTAACACTTGGAGTGTGCTTCTACTATAATGTTCTTTTTATCCTTATTCTTAGAATCTAAAATCATTTCCAAATTCACATAAGTCAGCAACTTTTTACTTCCCCAGTTAGGATATAACACACAATTTTTATGCATTTAGTTTATTTTTAAACTGTGGTAACAGTCTGAATTCCATTCTGATGTCTACTTCTGTCCTGGTGCAATTGTGGCTGACATGAATCAGGAAAATAGTGAAAGTTTGCTGCTGGTTAACTTTCAGATTTAACCACACGTTCAATTGAAAATGATAGTCATTTCTTATGCAACCCACATACTTCTGGACTATATCAATGCAGAAGCTAGAAGTAAAATGTGTAAAACTAACAATCAAGCACTAGAAATTTTAAATTAATATTTTTAAATGAAAAGTCCAGGAAATTTGAAACTCCAAGAGTTGCCAGGGCAATAGATGCAAATCCAAACTATAACAGAAAACCTCGACTTATGGTCACTCTGGTTTATACAACAATGTGTGAACAAAAAGAATAATTTTCATTCAGAGAAGCAGCAAACAGCATAAAGAAAACAAATTAATGTGAGGAAAAAATGTCTAGGAAAATAAGCCACAAGATAAAACATGTGTAACTTTTCTCTGGGTCTTAAGCTTAATATTGAAATAAATAATTCATTTGCAGCGAGTACATTCATAAAACTTTCATGACTGTTTTGGTATTTCTCAAATGTATTCTTGGTTTAAAATGACAGCAAAGGCTTCCTGGTTCTTGAACTCTCTCTTCAGCAGTTTAATTATGCCAACCACTGTAATCTCAAATCAAATGCATAAGGCATGGTTGTACTATGGTTCTTCTTGAAAACTAAATTTTTAAAATGCTTCTTAGGTTATACTGTGCATGAAAAATGTGACCAGTTGTTGTCGCCCAGATGTCTTTCAAACATAATGTACAGATTGGGGAAAATGTGGGGACTAATCAGCAAACCCTTTGCTGAAACAGGTAATATTTCATAAAATATTCATAATCTCTCACTCTAAGAGACACTAAATCAAATTCTCCTTTATTAAACCTAACTTACAATACTTAACTGTGATAAGGATTCGGGTTCTCAGAAGGTACCTTTTACCACTTGGTATAGAATTATTTCACTAAATTAAAAAGTACCCAGTGCACTGGTTGTAATAGAGATTTTTATTTAGCATTGGAGTTGCAAATTCAGAATATGGGAAAGCAATCACATAGAAAATACTCCATAGTTATGGTTAACTGAGTGAATGTTGGATGGATTAATAACAAATGAGCATGTACAAATTTCTAATCTAATGTGATTATTACAATTTCAGTAATTTCATTCATCTATCATTAAATACTAGTTTAACTTCTATCTGCTGGGCAATAATGTTTACAGAGTGGCTGAGATTTCCCAGGTGCTTACAGTAAGCTGATAACCTAGCCAAAGAGATAAAATATGCACATGTGTGGTGAATCTTATCAAATTTGTTGTCATTCAGCCTACCATATACAAAGTGTGTAAGTAATATTCACTGAAGGAGTAAGGTGGTAATCATAAGATTTGAGTTAGCTTGCTTTACCTAATTTGTAGGCATTATAGATTTAGACAAAAATAGAGAAGGAAAAGAGATTGGAGTTAATCTACTCCAATTTTGACAGGAATGGCTTTTATAAAATCCCCAAAGACTGTCATCCATTTCTTTCTTAAATACTAACAGCCTACAAGAATTGAATGTGTTTTCTTAACCATTCAACTCACTACAGTTTTCTGAATTCTAATTGTTATATGTTTTCATTAAAACATATATGGGAATTCCAATAGCCTACTCTGTCCATACACACTATGGAGACAGATTCCCACATTCATACCCTAACAAGACCATTCACTAATTGTTTGACCTTGAAAATGCTATTTAAATGCCCTGTGCCTGACCTTTCCATTTTTAAAAGAGGGCCTTGATAAATAACTTTATGTAACACAAAGAGCTAAGGTGATTTTAAATAGTAAAATTGCATTGATTATTATATAATAAATAAATCATTTTATTGCTAATTGTAAGTATTTTCATCTTCCATAATACAGATGAAATGCAACTAATTTTTCATGAGATAAAATTCTAGTACTTAAAAGCAGTTATTATTCCCAGTCTTTCCCTTAATTTGAACTTACCATTTTCAGGCTACAACATGCTTTTTTCAAGAACATGCCTCTTTATTTGACTTAGTGATACATTTCCATATATCCTTTATCATTATGCCTAATCTTACATTTGTAATTATTTTTAGAATATAGATCCTCAGTGTGGAGCTCAAGATGACTTTTCCATATATGTGAATATTTTCTTCTTATTAACTGTATTTCTATAACTGCAGTGAACGATAGCAATTGCCAGAATACTAGCCAAATTATATAGTCACCTCATATTACATTTGTAGGCAATTAAAATGACACAGGATTTGAATGGCATACACACAATAATTAAGCAGAAATCAACAGTGAGTTATTGAATAAAGGTTAGAGAACATTTCGATTAAAGTTACAAATTACAAAGTCAGGGATAAATGTGGTATTTTATTTGAAAATACTTTGAACCACTAGAATATTCAGCCTAAAAGTGGGTTCACAAGGCTGTGTTATGGGAAATAGAGGGAAAAATGGACTGAGTCTAGATTTAAGAGAATTTAAAAAGTGTGGCCCAAGATTTAAAGAGCAATCAGGGGTTACCACATTTTTAGAAGGAACAGTATTTCACAAGAGAAAATTATCATCCTTAAGTTTTTGGGTTTTTTTTGGCTTAACAACAGGAATTTATTAGCTTACAATTTTTCTGTGTTTTTTTTTCACTTTCATTCTTAATATATTCATTAGAACAATAGTTCTAACTAAGGGGAAACTAAAAGCAAAAGGAAAATTTGAATTGCTAGTATAACTATAGGAATATGATGACAAGAAGAAATATGTAGTTGGGGTTAACATCAAATAGAAGATATTTCCAACTTCATTGTTGAATTTTACCACTTGAATCTTGCCTAATATTTGGATTCATGGCTTTTTAAATTTGAGGATTCAAATTTGTTTTGTAAACCATGAAAGTCAATTTTGAATTCTCAATTTGTCCAAATGTGAAATAAAAATATTAATATTTATCTCTTTGGTTGCTTAAGTCTCAAAGGTCATGGGGAAAGTAATTAGTGAATTCTACATGTATTTTAATGAATTCTAAAAGTACCTTTACTTTTTTGTTTCCTGGAACTAGGAAATATTTTTGGAATTCTAGAAGAATGGCACAAAGCAGTCACCCAAGATGAGCACCAAACTTCAACTCTATTAAGCATGATGGAGTTTTTTTCAGGTGTATACTACAGGTTCCAAATAAAAATAGAAATAGCCATGGAACACAGGAGAATATTGTCCCTTTGAAGGCAAGTAAATACTGAACTGCAGTTGTGGCCTCATTTTTGAGTTACACATAAGATCCATAATTGATGCTACTCTACACCTGAGAACCTGAGAAGTTCAACATAAATTTCACAGAATCCTAGAACTATTATCATCTTTCCAAGCATACAGCTTATTTTGTCTATAGTTTGGAAAGAATGATATCTTGTCCTGAATATGTATGCTTGTTCTTTGATGACTTTATTTAAAGGCCAAATAGCTTATTAGTGATACTTCAACTGCAGGTCACTAATCACCGATACACCATTACCAGCCTAAGACATTTGAAAAGAGGCAGTAACCAAGAAAATGTAAATGCTGAAAACACTGGTTTATACAAAAATATGCCACGAATGGCCTCAAGGTGTTCCACAGCCCCCCTTCCTCATATTCAAATCAATGAGACAAACACAGAAAGGGAATTACAAGATATGGAAAATTTACAAATGGTCTTCAGTGAATTCTGAATATTTAATATATTGATTTAATTCCACAAGAATGTTTTAGATATCATTTGCATTTGAACAAAAGCTCATTGCTAGAGTAAAATGAGTTGACATTAGGTAGAAACAAATATATATTAATACTGAAAAATCTCTTAAGATTGTGTGCTACTGAAAAATAGAAAATTTTCATATAGAGATCAATAAA
>JAQZBX010072088.1:0-15057 GCA_029593785.1 Cabassous unicinctus | reverse complement strand
TAGACTCAGCAGCAGAATGGAAGGACAAAGTAAAGAATTGCAAAGATAGAACAGCAAAAATTACCCAATATGAACAACAAAGAAAAAAACAGACTGAAAAAAGAAAACACACAGAGCCTCAGGAACTTGTAAGACTGTAACAAAAGATATAACATGGATGTCATCAGTGCCAGAAGCAAAGGATAAAGAGAGTGGGGTTGACAAAGTACTCAAAAAAATAATGGCTGAAAACTTCCCAAATTTGGCAAGAAACTTAAACCAAAAAGCTGAACAAGTGTAAAACAGGATAAACTCAAAGTAACTGATGGCAAGATATATCAAAATTAAACTTCTAAAAACTAAACACAAAGAAAAACTCTTGAAAACAGCCAGAGAAAAATGACATCTTACCTATAGAGGGAAAACAATTCAAATGACAGCAGATTTAGGATCGGAAATCATGGAGGTGAGAAGGAAGTGGCAAAACATTTTTCGAGTGCTGAAAGAATAGAACTGCCAATACAGAATTCTATACTCAGCAAAACTGTCTTTCAGGAAGGAAAGGGAAATCAAGACATTCTCAGATGAAGGAAAGCTAAGAGAACGTGCCACCAGCAAAACCGCACTAGAAGAACAGCCAAAGGAAGTTCTTGACATAGACTGAAGACTGTTTTTAAAAGAACTTTGGAACATCAAAAAGGAAGAACACAATTTAAAATATGGGTAAACACAACAGCCTGTTCTTGTTCTCGAGTTTTTAGTTATCTTTGATGATGAAAGAAAAATTCTAACACTGTCAAATGTGGCTCTATTTGTATGCAAAGTAAATATTTAAGACAATTATATTACAAATGGGGGAGTATAAAGGGAGTGAGGTTTCTATACTCCACTCACACCGATAAAATGATGGCAGTAGACTGTGATGAGTTTATATATATACATTTAAACAGCATAGCACTTTTTTTCTTTTCAAGATTCATCTTATTTGTTTTTTATTTATTTTATCGGGGGTTTTGTTTTTGTTTTTTTGTGCTCACTGTGTGCTCCCTGTGTCTGCTCGTCTTCTCTTCAGGAATACTGGGACCTGAACCCGGGGCCTCCCATGTGGGAGAGAGGGGCTCAATCACCTGAGCCCCCTCCGCTCCCTGCTTCGTTGTGTCTCTCATTGTCTCTCCTCTTTGTGTCTCCTTGTTGCGTCATCTTGGTGCGTCAGCTCGCCGCGCCTGCCCGTCGTGCCAGCTCACTGTCTTGCTTGTCTTCTCTAGGAGACACTGGGACCTGAACCCGGGGCCTCCCATGTGGGAGAGAGGTGGCTCAATCACTTGAGCCCCCTCAGCTCCCTGCTTCGTTGTGTCTCTCATTGTCTCTCCTCTTTGTGTCTCCTTGTTGCGTCATCTTGGTGCGTCAGCTCGCCGCGCCTGCCTGTCGCACCAGCTCGCTGTCTTGTTCCTCTTCTCCAGGAGGCACTGGGAACTGAACCCAGGACCTCCCATGTTAGGCAGGAGCTCAATCACTTGAGCCACATCCGCTTCCCTATATATATATATATAATGTAATACCCAGAGCAATCACTAAACAAACTATACAAAGAAATACAGCCAAAAACTCTAGAGAGAAAGCAAAAATGAAATTCTTTTAAAAATGTTCAAATAACCCACAGAAGGCAGGAGAAATAAAGAGAAAAAACAAACAGAACAAAGAGAAAACAAACAAATAAATAAGATGGCAGGCTTAAGCCCCAACATATTAATAATTACATTTAATGTAAATGGTCCAAATATACCAATTAAAAGAGACTGGCACAGTGGATTTAAAGACATAGTCTATAAGAAAGTCACTTCAAATATAATGATATAGGCAGGATGAAGGAAAAAAAAGACATGATGCAAACATTAATTAAAGGAAAGCAGAAGTGGCTAATTAATATCAGATAAAATAGACTTCAGAGCAAAGAAAATTACCAGAAACAGAGAGGTACAATATACAATGATAAAAGGGGCAACCCACCAGACAGATTTGGCAAATAACAAAGCTGCAAAATATGTGAAGCAAAAACCAATAGAACTGAAAGGAGAAATAGACAAATCCGTAATTATAGTTGGAGACTTCAACACCCCTCTCTCAACAATGGATATAGCAACTATACAGCAAGAATACAGAACTCAACACCAGCAACCAACAGGATGTAACTGATATTTACAGAACATACCACTCAACAACAGCAGAATCTACATTCTTCTCAAGTGCCCACAGAACACATACCAAGATAGACCTTATTCTAAGCCATAAAACAAACCTCAACAAATTTAAAATATTGAAATAAGAGTGTATTCTCCAACCACTCAGAAAAATCTCCAAGCACTTGGAAACTAAACAACATTTCTAAATAGTCCATGAGTCAAAGAGGAAGTTTCAGGGGAAATTAAAAAAATAAATAAATAAATAAAATGCACTGAACAAAAATGAAAATATAAATTTGTGGGACACAACTTAAGTAGTGTTGAAAGGAAAATTTATGCCTGAAATGCTTACAGTAGAAAAGAGGAAAAGTCTCAAATCAACAACCTAAACCCCCATTTCTAGAACCTGGAAAAAGAACAAAATAAACCCAAAGTAAGAAGACTGAAATAATAAAGAACAGAAATCAATGAAATCGAAAATATGAAAACAATAGAGAAAAAAAATCAGTGAAACAAAGAGATTTATCAAAAGTCTTGATAAACCTCTTGCAAGACTGACAGGAAAACAGGGAAAAGATACAAATAACCAATATCAGGAATGAACAGGATATCACTACAGTCCCTACAGACATTAAAAAGATAAGGGAAGACTACAAACAACTCTATAACACATAAATTTTAAAGAATAATAAACACCTATTGTACACAATCTCTTCTAAAAAATAGAAAAAGAGGTAACACTTTCCAGTTCATTTTATAAATCTAGACTTGTCCTGATACCAAAACCAGACAAAAAAAAAACAGAAAAATCTCTCATGAATATAGGTTAAAAAATACTCAACAAAATATTAGCAAATAGAATTCAGCAATATATAAAAATAATATTATGAAATATTTAAGTAGGGAAGTGATTTAACAAACCAATTTTATTGATACATATTAATAAAGCATAAATCCATCCAAAGTATACAATCACATATTTGTGCATTTATTACTTCAATCATTCTTAGAGCACTTTCATTATTCCAATAATAATAAACAAAAAACAAACGAAATTCATCACCTCTTAATATCTCTGTTTCCCCTGCCGTACATAGCTGCTATTCTTTTTCCTTCTCTCTAGTATATTTGTATTTATATTTTGTAAAAGTCTCAGATATGCAACATCACCCATATTCATGTTTTACATAACATTTTACGATCTTATACAGTCCCATGTTAAAGTTTTTAGTTTTCCTTCTAGTAATATACATGACCTTAGACTTTCCCTTTCAACCACTGTCATGGAAAGCGATATTTAAATAGTTAATATTCTTACCCAGAAACATAAAGATTCTATTTATGGAAATCTTCCTTTATTTTTCCTATCAGTTTTCCCATCTCTCCCCTCCCCTATATCTCACACCAGGTTAACTGGTGAATATTTCATGTTTTTAATAGTCCTCTCTCTTGGTCTCCACCCTGACTGCTGTCTCCTTTTCACCACTCCTTTATAGAGCTGTTCCCCAAGAGTCTGTCCACAGTCATCATCTTTCTCTCTCTCCATTTTCTTGGCAAGCTCTTAGCTTCAATTAGCCTCTTTACTTGGATGCCTGTGAAATCTACCTCTCCAATCTTGACCTCCTTCCTGATATTCCTTTTCCAATGATCAGCTATACGGACACCTATCCTTCCATGTTACAACAGCAGCAGGGGCACATCTTCCATGAGTATAAGGAGACTCCGGTAGCAAGCATCTTCTCAAGTAAATAGCAAATAAAAACTTTAAAACCTTGTAAAGAGCTAAAGAGTTACCATTCAGATCACGGAGGATACCCTATTTTTCACTCTTTCCCTAAATGCAAAGTGGAATTCTCACCTGCTAGCCACTGGATTCCTGGAATGGTGAATAGTTCACTTCAAAAGTCCAAGAGGTCAGCTGAGAAATCAGGGATTAGAGTTTCTGATTCAGAATTCTCTATGTTTTTGTTTTCTCCCTTCATCTTCTCACCCCCTACACCTCAATATAGCAAACCTTCTATTACTTCCGTTTCATTGAGGCTGCCTTCTTTTCTAACATTGCTTATCAAAAAGGCAAACTCTTAATTATCAAAAGGAACGTTAGCTGTATTATAGCAGGACCTTGCTTTCAAAAATTCGTTCATATAACCACCATCCTACGGCTGAAGTTTTCTTTTTAAGCTAAAACACTCCATGGGAGAGAGAAAGAAAATATAAGGGAGGGAAGGAGTGAGTAACTGGCTCCATTTGGACTGCTGTTCCGCATGACATCTGAAAGACACGCAAAGAGAATGGGGCGAGACAGGGCCAGCCTAGCTGCTTTCCATAGCTTCCCAAACGAAACCTTCAACTAACTTTCGTATCTTAAATAATCATCACAACTACTATACTTTGTTGAATGCATACTGTGCTCCAGGTTAAATGTTATACACCTCAAATGCTTAATCATCACACACCATTTTAACACAAGAAAAAAATTAAAGCATACAGGCTGAGCAACTTGTCCAAGATCACCCATATTAAGTGATGGAACTGGGAATTCAAACCAAAGGAACAATCTTCACATCTTAACGATTTGTTAAGCTGCCAAGAACACAGTGCATGCACGCACACACACACACACTATGCATAAATTGTTTTTGAATTATCTATTTTAAATTACTAATGCTCTACTGTATAATCAAAACACATGGTAAAAAATATATACCTAATGTAAACAATGGACAATAGACAGAACTATTTTAATAATCTTATATCAATTATAACAAAGGTAACCACTGTTAAAAAAAAAAAAAAAAATGCAATTATTTTTTAAAAAGCACTATCATCAATAGTAACAAATGTTCCACACCAATGCAAGGTGTTGGTGGTGGGGTAGCGTGTGGGAAGCCTGTATTTTATGGATGATTGTTTTGTAAACTCACAACTTTTCTAATTAAAAACAAAAAAACAAAACGTGGTACTCCAGAACATAAAGCCACACTATATTCACATTTAAATTATGTATCTGCTAAACTAAACAAGAAAATAATACACTCACAGCCAAATATCTTTGCCTGTGTCCCTATGACCTACCTGTATATCTTGACTTGTAGTACTGTTTTCTCTTTTTAAGTCAAAACTGTTGAGCAGGCAGAATTCCATTATAATCCAGGAAGAAGTCCTACAGAACTGTTTGTACATTTTTGCTTTATTGCCCTTGGCACAAGTACTTCAAATTAGGTATAGATAGTCCTGTACAGGAAATCCCATTAATAAAGTTACTGAAAGCAATACTTCGAGGTTCTGTTTTGTCTTTACATACGAAAAACCCAAAAGAATGTCATTTCTTGGTTTCCTTACTTAGCACAGGCATAATAAACAGCCTGCCATGGCAAAGTGGAACCTAGTCCAAAAATCAGGAAGTGAGTTCATATGGTACCAAAACAAATCTTCCCAGTACTATAACTATTGTTGTGATTCTGACTTCTCTCTTCTATTGTTTAAAAAAACAAAAGGCACTTTCCAGGGACGCTAACTGTTGGTGAAGTATGACTTCTAAGTATTGCATGTAGGCAACTCACAATTTACAGGAAATCAAGGGCACATGTTTTTCACAACACAGCAGCCACAGCAGTTTATTTACTGGGACCACAGTGTTTAGCCAACCTTATCCAAAACTTTTAGAAAGGGAAAAACAAGTATTCTTTGAACTCAATAGCAGATTAAGGGGGAGTGGGTGTAGCTCAGTGCTTGAGCGCCTGCTTCTCATTGCATGAGGTCCCGGGTTCAATCCCCAGCACCTCCTAAAAGAAAAGCAGATTAAGCAAGATCCAGAGATGTCCCACAAATGCAACCAACATACAAATCACAAAATATACAAAAGGAATTCATCAATAAGTGGTAAGCATGCTTTCTACTGCTCATGTAAATAGGCATTAACAAGTAAACCGAGATTACTGATTGACCAAAGTCATTTATCTGCAATAAACCTGAACCCAGAAGTTTCAACTTGAAATTTGAAATTATGCCATTGCCTATAAGTTTTCCTTCCCAGCAGTTTGATAATGTGCCACTTATCAAAGTTGTATTGTCTTACCAGTTTCTAACTAGGAGTACAAATTAGATTTACAACCACTTCAGGGTTTTTTTCAAATAATAAACCCAGGCCCACCCTAGATTTACTGAATCAGAATTCCCAAGTGCTGGGCCCACACACCTGAATTTTGAAAAAGTTCCCAGGTGATATTAACTCAGAGAATGCACCTCTAACTCAAAACCTTTGGTCTAAGAATTGATGAAAACCCCTGTTTAGATTAATGACATGTGAATGATGTAATTACAGACCCGTAAGGAAGACAAACAGCAGTATACCTTACTCAGGCAGAAAGTCTACAGACAACTACCTGGAAGAAAGAAGGAATTATTTTACATTTAAATGTGGCTATCTTTGGGGAGAAGGCATTCTGTATGGGGTGGGGGAAGTCTTTTCACTTCTCATAACTACTATTTATTGATATTTACAAAGGGCCAAGTACAATACTCTAGATAATATACTTTACATATATTATCTTATTTCAGCCTCACTTCAACCGTATGGGGGTAGGACTGTTATTTCTACTTTATCGTTAAAGAAATGGTGAATCACTGAGGGTAGGTAACTTGTTCAAGGCAGTTACAGCAAATTGTGGAGCCAAGTTACAAATCCAGGTGTCTCTCTAACCTACAGCCCTGTAAACTGCTTCTCATTTATTACGTATTTACTTAAAAGACTAATTTTTGCTTTAATTTCTTTTACAATAAGTATGTATTACTTTTGTAATTAAGAAATATATTTTTAATTATCTTGACGAGTCACTTTAAAAATAAAGTACACATTAGATTTTTCAATCATGTGACAGTTATCAAGAAAAACATAAAGCCAGATTCCTATGTGACAAGTGAAACCCTAAAATAAACCCCAAGTGGATTCAAGAGTTAAATGTAGTAAATGAAACCATAAGAACGAACAAAAGGAAAACATACAAGTAACTTCATCTCAAGGTAAGTACAGCCACTTTTCTAAACATCTAAGCAAAAGCCAGATCCATAAAGAAAAGATTCAACAGATTTGACTACCTATGAATCAAAGGTTTCTATGCATTTATAAAGAAAAGGAAACTCTAGATTTGATTAAGACTGGAGAAAACTTATGCAATAAACGACAGAGTTAATAGAATTGAAGACATTACAAAATGGTTAAAGGATATAAACAGAAAATTACACAAAAAGAAGGGGTCCAAATCATAAACATTTTTAAATGTTTAACCTTCCTAGCAATCAAAGAAATGTGCATTTAAAACAAGATACAGTGACATTTGCTATCTATAAATCAGCAAAGAATTGTAAAATTATAATATTCTGTGCTAACCAGGACACAGGGCAACATTCCCATACTCTGACGGTAAAAGAAAATGATCTTTCTCGAACACTATTTGGCAACCAGTAATAAAAGCCCTAAAACTGTGCCTATCTTTGGCCCTGCAGTTCCATTTCCAGAAATTATTCTTAAGAGTCATGAATGAGGTAAAAAAGGTGTGTGTTTTTCTTTAGAAATGAATAGAAAAGGCAAAAGCCCAACATGTCTGTAACTAGCAGTGCTATTACGTAGGTATGAAAGTGGTTTAAAAGGAAAGTCTAAGGTCATGTATATTACTATAAGGAAGGTTAAAAAATGAAACATGGAACTGTATAGCATGATAGAACCACGTGTGAAATATGAATATGGGTAAAATTGCATAGAAAAGACCATTTTTCTTTGAAACTGAACAAATGTAGGTTAATACTACAAAATGTTAGTATCAGACCAAAAAAATTATGCCAAGTGAAAGAAACCAGACACAAAGTACTACATATTGTATGATTCCAATTATATAAAATGTAAATATAAATCAATTTATAAAGATGAAATTAGATTAGTGATTATGAAGGGCTGGGGAAGAAATGCTAAGTGGTGTGGAGTTTATTTTTGGAGTAATGAAATTGCTATAACATTTTCTGTGGTGATGAATGCACAACATTGTGGTTATACTAAAAGCCACTGATTGTGCACTTTGGATAGATCATGTGGTATGTGAATATATCTCAATAAAACTGCTTAATAAACACAAATAAAAGAATCATGAATGTGGTAAGATTTAACTTCAAGAATGTTCATACCAAAACTTTATAAAAGTATATAATTTAATAAATGACATTACATCTCTGTACTATGCTGGCCAGAGTACAGAGCAAGTACTCTTATACCTTACTAATAGGAAGGTAAACCAAAAAATAATTTGGCCATTTATAACAAAAGTCTTTAAAATGTTTGTATCTTTTGACTCAACAGTTTCACTTTCTAGGAATGTATGAATGTATTCTATGTGAACAAAGATTTATATATAAAGATGCAATCACCAAAGAATTCTTTATAACAGCAGAAAAAAAAGTTATAAATTACATGGCTAAGAATAGGAGCAATGCTAATATCATAAATCCATGTCATCAATACGATAATCACACCATCAGTAAACTTTTTAATTATTTAAAATACAATAGGAAAATGTTCACAACGTTAAATGGAAAAACACAGATTCAAAACCATATATTCAGGGAAGCGGATGTGGCTCAGGCAACTGAGCTCCTGCCTACCACACGGGAGGTCCATGGTTTGGAAGACAGCGAGCTGGCACAATGGGCAGGCGCGACAAGCTGACACAACAAGATGACACAAGAGACACAAGAAGAAAAACATAATGAGATACACAAGAAAGAAGGGAGCAGAGGTTCCCGGTGCCTCCTGAAGAAAACGAGCAAGACAGCGAGCTGATGTGACAGGCAGGAGCAGCAAGCCGACGCAACAAGACAGAAGAAGAAAAAAATAATGAGAGACACAGCAAAGCAGGGAACAGAGGTGGCTCAAGCAATTAGGTGCCTCCCTCCCTTATTGGAGGTCCCGGTGCCTCCTACAGACACAGCACACAGCAAGTGCAAACAACCAGGGGGTGGAGAGAAACAAATAAATCTTTAAAAAAAAGAAATTCAGTATGATGCAAATATTAAAAATATATCATTTTATAATAGAAGCAGAAACAGCAATCGTGGCACTTCTAGATTGCAGAATTATGAGTGATTTTGTATTTTAACTTTTCTCTTTTTCCATGCCTCCTAAAAATAAGTGCATATTTTTTATAAATCAGGGGAACCTGTGGAGAAAAGAAACAAGTTTTTCAATAAGGTCTTCAAATGGACTTTGCTAAAGTATCTTCCCAGAAGAGTCAACTTGATGTGCAAGTGTCTTGAGTGTGAACTCAGTTCTCTAAGGTTTCCGTTTCTCGAGAAAACGTGGTTTTTATTTAGCGCTGGCTGTGGAGGCATACGACTGGCATCGTCGGCCCCCCAGGTCTCCCTAAATGAGACGGTGAAACTGAAGCGAAAGCGTGCTACAGCCATGCATAAATCGGCAGCGTGACTCAGGCATCCCTCTTCCACCTTCACGGGTGAACCTGACTGGAGACTCAAGGCGTCCTTCCCTTCATCATTACCAATCTTTCTGATTCATCAGGCCGCCTAACTTCACAATTCCTTGTCCTTTACACATAAAACTCCTTGTCCTTTTTTAACTCACAAATTAAAGGGTTATACTACATGATCTCAAAGATCCTTTCAAAAAGATTCTAGGAGTCCCCTGACAAGCACATACATATTTGCTTTATTAGGGGGTGGGGGTTTCATCAGCGTATCGACTCAAGGCAGCAAAGCTCTCGTCTTGTCTCACCTGAGATTTCCAGCATAATGCTTTCCTTTAAGGCACCCCCTACGCTTCCATTAAGTGCATTAACAATGGTTTGGGTCTTGATCAATGATTTTCTGCGCTGTAAGCCACTTCAGAAACAAGGGAAGTCACGCTGGGAGCAGTAAGTTAAGGTTTGAAAAAACACAGCATCCAAACAGGTTTTATCTATCTGGAATAACATAGTCCTAAGCAGATGGAATTTAGCAGAGATAAAGGCAAAGCTCAGCACTTGCATCCAATGGTTTAGTTTAACACACACAGAGCTGTGACTTCAGCTGGCTGATTTCGGTGAGTCAAGGGAACGATATGATTGCTTAGGGAACTACCACCTTCTCTTCTTGCTGCTGTTGTTTTAACAAAGCACAGTGCTGAGAACAAGAGCAAAGGCTCTGCCCTGGACGCTGTGCAGTTCACTCTGTGGTGAGAGCCACACTTGAAGGGGGTCAGAAACAAGTAAATAGGGTGGAGTCTAAGGAGCAGGCGAGTGGATTTGAAACTGCCAAATAAGAAACGCCTGAAGGAACTGGGGATATTTAGCCTGTGGAGGAGACTACGGAAAGGATGGCAGTCTCAGCGCCCACAGAGGCCCTGAAGGTGAAGGAAATGTGCGAGACTGGCAGGCGGGGCCTGAGCACAATGGAGAGAATACTCAGCATCTAAAGGAGCAGAGCTCAAAAATGTGAGCTCTGGGTCACCACATCCTTGAGTTTTTTCTCCAAAGAAGCCAGAAATAGTTCGGTTTTCGTGTAAGTTGGGCGGGTGAAATAATACGTATGCAGGCTTTACTTGACCCAGGCACACCGGTTTGCAGCTTGTGACTTGGGGAGCAGGACGGTCATCGTCACCCATCTGAAGAACTGACACAGGAAACAGGAATGGGGCTGACCATCAAGGGAGACAAACTGCAGCTCAGCGTAAGGAAAAGCACTGGAAATCAGCCTCCAGTGTGTCAGGGGGTGCCCAGGAAAGTCTGCTCTCACTGCACAGACTCGCCTGGGGACAGGCCGTGGATATCAGTAACCAGGTCAAGCGTTCTGCCGCCTACTGCCTATGTGACCTTGGCCACATAACCTGCCCAAGCCTCAGTTTCCTTTCCCACCTCTCATCCCCTCCAAAAAAGGGGATATTGTAACATTCAGCCTCCCAGCTCTCCACTTACAGTAAAGACCAAAGTCTATGTGAGAAAAAAAATGAAAGTACTATATGATGGCAAAGAATTACAGTAATTTAAGACAGTTTTAATTTACTATCATAATGTATTTGTGTCTTACCTCCCTTGTTATTCATGTTAAGCGAATATGCCCAATCTAAACTCATTTTTGTATTCTCCCATCAGAGCACTCAAATATTTATGGAAGGAATGCTAAGAGGGAAGTTGGAGATGAGGGTTGACATGGGGGATGACACTGTAAGAGGATAACAGAAAACAGCCAAGAAAGCAAACATCAAGGATGTTAATCATTAACGGCACTGCCCAGCCTAAGAGATGCTGGGCACTGGGCAGTCAGGTGGAGGAAGACAAAAGCAATGGCATTTCTGCATGGGCAATACTCCATGGCAGGCATGGACAAACTGCATGCAGCTGCCTGCTTCTGTAAATAGTTTCGATGGAGCACAGCCTTGCTCAATCGTTTACGTATTGTCTATGGCAACTTTCACTCTACACAGGCAGAGCTGAGTAACTGCAAAGCCTAAAATATTGACTATCTTGGCACTTTACAGAAAAAGTTTGCTGATCCCTGCCCTCAGGTTACAAACCATAGAGCAGAGGTTCTTAACCAGGGGTCCCTGAGCTTGAATTGAAATTCAAAAAAAACATTCTTGTGGGTCATGTTGGTGCAGGTGTGATATATTTATTAAATAATTCACAGTATAGCGTGGACTTAGTAAAGGGTCTGTGCAACAAGAAAGGTTAACAAGCCCTGGCCTAAAGGTTGGCTGAATGGTAAGATTTTAATGGGCCATTTTGGCGCATGTGAGCAATAGCCTACATGTGCATTATGGCCTAAATGTAGGAGAGTTACTAATGGAATTTCCATAGTCCTTTTATATTGTCAAGATTACACGTTTTAAATCCTGCCTCTCCTGGTAACATCACCAAAGACACCTGAAAGATCGAAAGTATGAGAGGAGTGTGGGACCAGTTCAGGCAGGAAAAGATCAATGCTTACTGGTAAGCACAGCCACCTCGGTTCCTCCTGAGTTCTCAAACCTCATCTGCCTTCATTTTCATCGGCCCTACGAGAAAAATACTTTTTTCTCTCTTATTTAGGTTAGCTTCCCCATCATTACAGCTTTGCAAAAGAAATAGTTACCAAAAATTAAGAGGTAACAAAACTAAAATGGAATAAGTTAGGAATTTCCTGAGCTAAACTTAATACCCAGCAAAAATTAGCTGGCCGTTTCAGGACCTGAGCAAAGGCCCTGCTTCACGTGGCTCACCTCACTATGAAGTAACTGCTATGCAAAAGCCCCTCCGCCCTCCGCCGAGAGCAGCAGCAGGTGGCATGCACCCTCTGGCCCTCCTAACCCGCTCTACTCCAGGCAGGGACCCCACACACGGCTGCAGCCGCCTCACTGCACAGCGGGTCTGGAGCCCTGAGAAGGGCACGTTTTATTTAGTCCCCATACCTTTCTCCCGCACGGTTTCAAACCACCCTTTGAACCTTACCCTCTCTCTGCGAAATCCATTTTCCAGGCTTCACCTTGACTCATTTCTCTCTAACCTGTTTAAGTCTTTTTAGTCACAGGTTAGAACTTTAAGGCCTAACCATTAAGGGATTCCAACCACACACAAACATTTAATAAGCTTTTCTTCCCTAGAAAAGTGAGGGGTGGGGATGAAGACATGTGCTTGTCAATCATTTTGTCAGTGCCCTTCCAGGGCACCATATATTATATATTGTATATATACCATATATATTATATATATACCATATATTGAATATTTCTAGGATTCTGAAAAGCCATGATTCTAATTCCTTCCAGAAAGTATTTAAGCTAGCATCTCTCATACTTATGACTCCTCAGGCTCCCCACTGGCAGAAGATCAGGAAATTCCCACTGGATATTTTTACACACCAAATAAGAGTTTAAGAAAATGTCCTTTCTTTCATCACAAAACAAGTCCCCCTGATAAGTTTTTGAGAGTGCTCAGCTTCCCTCAACGCCTTTTACACACTTTACTATCCCAGGTGTTCTGGATACAATTACAGTAAATATTCCAGGTGCAAGAGTAACAAGCAAAATACAGCAAAATACGGAAAACTGCAGGCATGATCATTGTATGACTGCAACACACTATGATAAAAAACAAAACAAAACATGGGTATCTCAGTCTTCAAAAGTGAAACAACAAATTGGAGGAAGGATAGGAAAAAGTTGGGAAAAGAAATGCGAAAGTTGCCTCTTAAGTGTATCACATATGGGGGGAAAAACAGACATGTGCTATTCTGCACACTTCCTCCGGAGTGGCACTAACCGGGCTTGACGAAGCCCTCAGAATTTTTTAGAAAGAAAGGAAAAAAAAAACATGTTGGGGCCGAGCGAACATCCGCCAAATTCGAATCTTTTGAAGCCACAGATACCTTTTGTACTGGCTCATGTGGGGAAGGAATGAAGAAGCACACAGCCTGCAGCCTGCCCGACCTCCGAGGTCCGCAGGTGGTTCGTGCCCTGCCCGGGGTGCGCAGTGGCCCGCAGCCCCCTCTGGGTCCAGGTGCGCAGGGGCCCGCAGCCCCCGCCGGGGCCAGGTGCGCAGGGGCCCGCAGCCCCCGCCGGGGCCAGGTGCGCAGGGGCCCGCAGCCCCCGCCGGGTCCAGGTGCGCAAAGGCCCGCAGCCCCCGCCGGGTCCAGGTGCGCAGGGGCCCGCAGCCCCCGCCGGGTCCAGTGCGCAGGGGCCTCGCCCAGACAGCAGCACCTGGACCACAAGCAGAACCAGGGCTCATGGTGAGTGGGGGGAGGGCTCCTGCTTTCCAGGGCCAGGAGCAGGGGGTGCGGGGGCCGCCGAGATGCTCCGCACAGGCGGCCTCAGGACAGGGGCAGAGGCGCAGGGGCTGGAGCTGACAGGGGAAGGGGCGCGGGCTCCGCCGCCGCCTCACCGGGGCCGGGGGGACGGGGGGCCGTGGTGACGGCCACGGAGACCACCGGCCCCGTCGCTGGCGGCCCCGCCCCGCGGTGCTCCCCCAGCCCGGGCCCGGAGGCCTCCCCGCGCTGGCAGCGGCGTCCCCGGCCTCCCGGGCCTCCCCGGCGTCCCCGCCCGCCCGGCACCCACGCCCCAGGGAAGCCCCCGGACCTTACCTCGGGCCCTCCGGGCCGCCGCCCCAGCTCCTCGGGTTCCTGCCGCCGCCGCGGTCCCGCCGGGTCCGCCCAGGCCGAGCCGCTCTCGCCGGCGCCGAGCCGGGTCCGCCAAAGCCGCCGTAGCCTGCCAGGCCGCGCCGGGCCTCGGGCGCCCCCTGCCGGCAAGCAGCCATTTCCGACCGGCGACTGCGGAACTTGCCGAAGTGCGCCGGGCCGGAAATGGCCGAAGCCGGCCTTCGCCGGCTGGGGCGGCGGCGGGGGAGGGGAGGACGCGGGCGGGCGTTCGCGACTTTCCGGAAAGGGCCCGAAGGGTCGCCGGGCTTCGGCCCGCCGCGGGGGCCGCCGGGGTGAGCGGGGCATTGTGGGAAAAGGCGGCTACGGGGGTCGCGCTGGCCGGGTGGGTGCGGGGAGGGCCTTCCAGGCCTTCAGATGCTCTCCTCCTTTCAAACTGATTTGGCTGTGCACGCGGGGAAATGTCTCCGGGAGACGGATTGGGCCCGACTCCAGAGCCGCTGCGGTTTTAACAAGGTGTCCCGGGAAATTGAAGTCAGTCCCCTTGACTCTAAAAATAAGCCTATCCCGTGGTGAAAGGCTTTCTAAATGAGGTGACCCGTGTCCAGCAATGTTTTAAAAACACTTTGGATATTTAACAACAAAGAAAGGGCGGCTGACATTGACGCTTACGAAAAAAATCCAGGGGTGAGCGCCCGCTTCCCACACGGGAGGTCCCGGTTCGGTGCCGGTGCTTCCTAAACACAAAAAAGCAAACAACAAGCAAACAAATGAAAAAACCTACTCGGGAAGC
>JAQZBX010072087.1:0-15126 GCA_029593785.1 Cabassous unicinctus | reverse complement strand
TATGGAATATCACCCATATTCATATTTCACATGAGGTTTCACTATGCTACGCAGTCCCATGTTACGTTTTTTAGCTTTCCTTCTAGTAATATACATGACCATAGACTTTCCATTTCAACCACTGCCATACCCATATAATTGGGCTATTTGTCTTTTTGTTTTGAGTGGTAGGATTTTTAAAAATATATTTTGGGTAGTAAATCTTTCTCAGATATGTGGCTTCCAAATATTTTGAACCATTCTGTAGGTTGTCTTTCTACTTTCATGATAAAATCCTTTGATGCATTAACGTTTTTGTTCATTTTTCTCTTTTTAAAATATATTTTTTATTGAAGTATATCATTCATACCTGAGCATACATAGACATCAAGTGTATAGTAAAAGTTGTGAACTTACAAAATAAACATGTGTAACATCATTCAGGCATCCCATACATCACCCCTCCACCAACTCTTTGCTTTGGGGTGATACATTTGTTATGATCTAGACAAGAGCATCATGAAAATATTGCTAGTAACTATAGTCCATATCTTACATCTAGTGTATTTTCCCCCATCACCCCCTATTATTTTATTTTATTTAATTTTTAATTTTTAAAGATACTTAGATCTTACAAATGTCACATAAAAAATATAGGGGATTCCCATATGCCCCGCACCCCACACCTACCCTCCCATACTTTCCCACGTTAACAACATCCTTCATTAGTGTGGTACATTCATTGCAATTGATGAACACATTTTGGAGCATTGCCACTAAGCATGGATTAAAGTTTACATTGTAGTTTACACTCTCTCCCACACAATTCTGTAGGTTATGGCAAGATTTATAATGGCCTGTTTCTGTCATTGTAATGTCGTTCAGGACAATTCCTAAGTCCCAAAAATGCCCATGTATTACACCTGATTTTCCCTCTCTCTGCCCTCAGAACCTCCAGTGGCCACTGCCTCCACATTAATGATATAATTTCTTCCATTGCTAGAATCACAAGTTTATTGTAGGATACCAGTAAGTCTACTCTAGTCCATAGTTCTTTCCTCAATCCTGAGGATTCTGGCATGGTGATGTCCACTCCACCTCTAACTGAGAGAGGGCTACGATCCCATGGGGCCAATGGATAGGACTCTCTTGCTTGCAGTTGTAGACTCTCTCGGTTCCTTGGTATGGTAGTTGTCCATCATCACCTCCAAGTTAGTTGTCCTGGGTGAGATCAATGAACAGGAGAGCAGGTGTTGCAACTCTGTAGAGATTCAGGGCCCAGCTGGCACACGGAGAGCCCAAAGACTTAAGTCTCTTGGACATACATCCACCAACTCTAGTACTAATTATAGGTTCAAATAGAAGAACAGAAGAGCCATGTGTAGGGAAACCACAACTGAGTCCAACTCTGTCACTCTGGGAAGCATAAATTCCAAAGTAGGGCTCACTGGCAAGGGACCTAACTTCTGGGCTATCTGCCCTAACTAGAGTGTCTGGATGTCTCCAGAGCCCTCAGGAGCCCTGCTATTTGGGGTAGTATCTACTTTGACAGTCAAAGAGATCCTGCTAAGACACACATAAGCGTTACCTCTGGAATGACCTTCCACCTCACTTTGAAATCTCTTAGCCTTATAAACTCATTTGTCTTTACCTTTTCACCCTTTTGGTCAAGGTCTTTTTCCAGTTGCATTGCTATGTTTGTTTTTCAATACATTGTTGAATTTGTCTTGTTAATATTTACTTTAATTTTTGCATATATGTTCATTAGGGAAATTTATCTATCATTTTCTTTTCATGTATTGTTCCTGTCTGATTTTAACACTATTATTATAATCTTACAAAATAAGTTTCTAGTCTGTGAGGCAGTTTATATAAGAAAGATTATTTGTACTTTAAAAGTTTGATAGAGTTCTCAGATAAAACCATCTGGCTCTGGTGTACATTAGGCCAGAGAAGATTTTTCATTGTCAATTCAATTTTCTGATGTTAGTAGGTTTATTGGGGTTTTCATGAGTCACTTTCAGTAAACTATAATTTTCTAGAAATTAACCAGTTCTTTAAAAATTTCCAGTGTATTTGTCTGGGAGCTTTTAAGAATATCTTTTTATCCTTGATGTTCTACAGTTATACTATGATCTGCCTGTTTTAAATTATTTATTTTTTTATCTTGCCCATTACCCTGAGGATAGTTTTTGATTAGAAAATTCATATCTGTTTTTTAGTTTTGGAAGATTCTTAGCAATTATCTCTCCAAAATATTGCTTCTTCTCCCAGTCTCTTCCTTCCCAAATACTAGGAAGAATGTTGGAGCTTCTCCATTTATTTTCTGTGCTTTTTTAACTGCACTTTGATATTTTAAGTTTCTTTGATGTCTGTGGTAGACATGACAATATTGATTTCTGCAATGACTTCTGACACTACCTGGGCAGGTTACGGCACAGTCCTCCACAAGGCTGCTTTCACTGCAGACACCAGTCGCAAGTTACGGGGTTCCCAGGGTCACCCTTACTTCTGGCCAACTGGCTACAAATTTGGGGTTCCCACCACCCCCTCAGGCTTAATAATTCATTAGAATGACTCTAAGGGCTCAGGAAAGTGCTATACTTACTATTACAGTTTTATGATAACAAAAAGTATACGATTCAGAACCAGCCGAAAGAAGAGGAGCATAGAGTAAGATCTGGGGTCTTTTCCCTGTGAGGTCACTTTAGTGTATGACAATACTTGAAGAATATTGCCAACCTGAGAAGCTCTCCCAAACTTTGGTGTCCTGAATTTTTATTGTTTTTTTCTTAATATGGGCATGATTCCTCACATAGTTGAACTCAAATCTCTAGCCCCCCTCCCCTCCCCTGAGGTTAGACTGATATCACACTGCTTAAAGCCCCCACTCTCTAGTATCACAGTCAGTCTTTCTGGGGTGGCCAGCCACCACCCTGAGATCCTAAGACTGCAGCTGTGGCTGACCCACCCTGAGTCATTTCATTAGTATAAGCAATTTTATCAGGGTGGGTGGAGGCAGGGTTCCACCATAAATAACAAAGATTCTCCTATCATTCGGGAAATTCTAAAGGTTTAGAGGTTACCTTCCCAGGAGCAGGGATAAAGGCCAGACTTCTCTTTGGATCAAGTTAACTCTTAACTACACAATTCCATTTTTATTTCAATGACTATTTCATATCTTATTATCTATCAACTTTACCCTATACATCTTATTTTGTCAATTATACCTGTCTTTATTTCATAATTTCTTATGTTCTGTATTCATTTTTATCTTTGTTGTAAATTCTCAGCAAACTGATTTTAAAGTCTATGTTAAATGCTTTTTTAAAGTTATTTTCCCTGGAATGAATTAATGACCCACTTACTGATTTTATTGGTTATCTTTATAAACATTTGATTTCTTTATATATTTAAGCATTTTGTTTGGCTGCTTTTTTTTTTTCTTTGTTAGAGAAGTTGTGGGTTTACAGAATAATCATACATAAAATATAGGATTTCCATATTCCACCCAACCAACACCTTGCATTAGTGTGGAACATTTGTTACAATGTTATTTTTAAGTAAACTTTTTATTGAAGCATAATATACATACAGAAAAGTGCACAAATTATAATGACAAGATAAATGAATTTTCAGAGTGAATTCACTTGTGTGTCCATCACCCAGACCAAGACATAAAACATTACCGGGATTCTAAAACCCGTTCCCCATTCCCCATGCCCTTTCCTAATCACTGTTACCCCAAGATAACTACTATTTTGACTCCTAAAACAATAAATTAGTTTCATTTTCATCTTCAGTGAGAAGTGTGTTGCTGGTGTCCTTTCTCTCTCTCCTTCTCCAGTTTCTCTCCTCCAGTCAGGGAGCCAGCCAGCTGGGTTGTCTTAGGTCCTCTTAGTGAGGCTGTCTTCCCATCTTGTCTCCCTAAACAAAGCCCCAGGCAACAGGTTGATAGCTGGTTTTGTTTGTTTTGTTTCTGCTTCCTTTCATTTGCTGGGGAGCTCTTTTCCACCAGCAGCTACCAGAGGTGAGCCTGCTGTGGGCCCCTCACATCTGGCATGGAGCACCTTTGGACCCCTCTTACCTCACATAGTTGAATTCTTACAACCACTGCCTCCGCCCAGACCTGGAACCCAGCACAAATTGGTGCTGCGCACTTCTGTCCCTTTTCTTGTGAACAGAGATATTATTTTTATATTTGTCTTCTTTGTCTTTTGGTATTCATCTGTCACTACTTGTTTGGAGGGGGTCGTGAGCATGATTCACTGTGCCATGCTTCATACTCTTGAATGATTGAGCCTTATTATCTGCAAATATTGGCAAGTTTTTTTCTCCCTCCCTTCTAACTTTATAACTTTTATCCAATTTTTTTGTTTGTTTACTTTATTGTTTTTTCTTTTCTTTTATCCCATTTTCTTGTTTGTTTCACTGGCTAGGGCTAAGACCTCTAGAACAATGTTCAGTAGATACAGTAATAGTAGATGTTTTTGTTTTCCAAGCTGCTCAAAGCAATACTGTGAACTGATTTGACTTAAACAATGGGAATTTGTTTATGGTTGAGGTTGGGAAAATGTCCAAATCAAGGCATCATCAAGGCAATGCTTTCTTCCCGAAGACTGACTGCTGCAGATCCTTGGCCCCTCTGCCACATGGTAAGGCACATGGCAGCGCCTGCTGTTCTCTCCCTTCTCTTCTGGATTGTGTCGCTTTCAGCTTCTTCCTTCTGTGACTTTCTCTCTCTGCGTCTAAATTTCATTCTCTTATAAAGGGCTCCAGTAAGAGGATTAAGACCCATTCAGATTGAGGTGGGTCACACTTTAACTGAAGCAGCCTTATCAAAAGATCCTACTTAACAGGGGTTCACACCTGCAGGAATGGATTAAATCCAAGAACATGTTTTTCTGGGGTATATACAGCTTCAAATCACCACAGCAGACATTCTGTTTGTCCTCCATTCTAAATGGAATGCTGCTAGTCTTTCACCAATAAATATCCTTGCTATAGGTTTTTGGTGGTTACTCTTTCTTATGTTAAGGAGTGTTGGGTGATGAATTTTATCAAGTGTTTTTGTTTTGCCTCTACTAAGATAAGCATATGGTTTTTCTTCTTTAATATGCTCATATGTGAATGTCATCAACACATTTTCTAATATTAAATCATCATTTCATTCCTTGGATTAAATTCTGCTTGGTCATGGCATATTTTTTGTTCTAGTTATCCTTGGTGGATTCACATTTGTTGATAATTTAGGATTTTTGTGTCTATGATTATAAGTGAAACTGACCTTTAGTTTTCCTTTCTCCTTCTGTCCTTGTCCAGTTTTGATATTTAGGTAATCCTCATAGAATGAGATAGGAAATTGTCTCTCCTTTTTCTCTGGAATAGTATGTGTAAGACAGAAATTGAAGGCTTAGTAGAACTCTGCTGTAAAACTCTGTGGCCCGATAGAATTTTTGAGGAATAGATTTTAAATTACAGTTTCAATTCTGTAGGCTACAGTTTTACATTTGATTTCCTCCTTTTTCTCTTTCTTGACTAAGTTACAGTATGTCATATTTTTCTAAGAAATTATCCATTTTCTAGGAAAATATCCACCATATTTTCAACTTTGGGAATACTATAAATATGTTCTTTTATGACAAGAAAATCTACTGTCTGTGTTTATATTCCCTTTTTTATTACCAACACTGTCTTTGGACTTCCCTCTTTTTTTCTTATTGAGTCTTATCAAAAGTACATGTAGTTTATTATTCTTTTAAAAGAAAAGGCTTTTGCTTTTTATTGTGCATAGCAGGCACTACTCTAAGCATTATAGATATACCAGTGAACAAAACAGAAAAAAATCCTGGCCTCTTCAAAAGCATATTCTAATGTCTGGAGATAGTCAATAAGCAATAAGTATAATAAATGAGTAAATTCCATAGTAGATTAGAATGCAATGATCGATGACCACTGAAAAATATAAATAGATCAATGTAAGGGCCATTGAGAGAGCTGGGATAAGAAGATGGGCAGATTGCATTTAAATAGGGTGGTTAGAGTAGAGGAGATGACATTTGATAAGTAAAGGCTTGAAGGAGGGGAGGGAATTAACTGTGTGGATATCTGGGGGAAGGACATTCCAGGCAGAAGGAATAGCCAGTGCAAAGGCCCTAAGGTGGGAGCCTGTCTTAGAGTGTTTGAGAAGAGCAAGGAGGACACTGTGACTGAAGCAAAGTAAGCAGTAGTAAGATACGGCAAAGGGTTGGGAGAGGCTTAGACCCGTTAGGGCCTTTAGGTCAAAGTTAGGACTCTGGATTTGGTCCTGAATGAAATGGCCTGCCTTGGAGGCTTGGTGCAGAGGCTTGGCATGATTTGACTTACTTTTTGAAAGGATAATCCTGGCTACTGTGTTGCAAATATGTTGAAGGGGGTCAAGAGTAAAGGCAGAAAAAGCAGTCAGAGACTGTGGCAATAATTCTGAAAAAAGAAGATGGTGGCTTAGACCAAGGCAGTAGAAGTGGAGGCAGTGAGAATGGGCCAATTTTGAATATTTTATTCTGGTTGTAGAGCCAACAAGGTTTACTTACCCTTTGTACTTGGGATGTGAGAGAGAGAAGAGTGAAGGATGTCTCCAGGAAATTAGGTCTGAGAAACTGCAATGACTGGGTTGCTCACAATGTTTGTATTTTATTGTTTTCTGTTTCCTTAATTTCAACTATTACCTTTATTATTTCTTTCCCTATATTTTATATGGATTTACTATGTTGTTCTTTGTCAGCATTCTAGGTTAAAAGATTAATTTATCTAATCTGAATCTTTCCCTTTGTTTCCCTAATATTTGCATTTAAGGTTATATATTTCCCCTTACGTGCTGTTTTGCTGTTACACAAGTTTTGCTCTGTATTTGTTTTACTGTCATTTAATCCTTAATATTTTCTAATTTCTATTGTGATTATTCTTTGACCCACACATTACTTGAAATGGTGTTTTTAAATCTCCAGATATAGATTTAAATATCTTTTGTTATTGACTTCTAATTTTATTTAGATAATGTTGTCTGGATAATATGGATTGTTTGATGTTTGTTAGATCTTGCTTTGTGACATATGCACATTTAAAAGGACTCTAAATTCACTCTTTAGTGGATGTGGGCTTCCATATGTGACCAAAGGAGCAAATTTATTAATTTATGTGGTTCAAATATTCTATATCCCTTCTAATTCTTCTTGAAAAAAAATTTACTTTGGCTTGATATATCAAATCTTCTTATCAGATTACAGTTTCTACTTGTAATTTTGTTAATTTTAAAGCTATGTTATTAGGTGTATTTAAGTTTTAAGTTTTTATAACTTGTAAGTAAATTATTCCCTTCATCATTTGATATTAACCATCTTATTTTGCAATAATGTTCATTTTCTTAGGTACATTTGTTCTTCTGATACTAATATTGCAACATTAGCTTTCTTTGGGTTAGTATTTTCTTCCACTTTCAATTCTTTTGTGTCATTAGTTTTAGGAATGTCTTTTGTTTAACACATAGATGAATTATTTGTTTATTTGTTTTTTAATCTAATTTGAGAACCACTATGTTTTAAGTCAGTTTAGTCAGTTTGTACATATTTGGATTACTATCATTTAATTTTGTGTTTTTTTTTTTCCTCCTCTTTCTCACTCTGCTTTCCTGCCTTCTAGTGGATTAATACAATTTTCTCTGTTACCTTTTTTCCTTCTACTAGTTTAAAAGATATGCATTCTTCTGCTATTCTTTTAGTTGTTATTCTTGAATTTTTAACCTGTATACTTCAATTAACAAAGTCAGAAGCCAATCAATACCTTTAATTTTCTTTCTGAACAATACAAGGATCTAAATTCTGTAAAGTCTTATGTAATATTGTTTCTTACTATTTCAGCTGCTCTTTTCTTTTCATTGCCCCCAAATTAGTCATCATCATAATTATTGTTGCTTTATATAATCAATGCTAATATATAGGTTAACATGTATATCAATTTCTTTTCTCATTATTTCTTCTTGCATTCAACTTCTTCTGGAAAGACGATTTTTTCCCCTTAATGCTTCAGTCAAATTCTGTGAGTAAATGTTCAGTCTTTGTCAGAACATGACTTTATCTTTATCCTTAAATGATAGTTTAGCTGGGAATAAGCTTCTAGGTTGAGAATTATTTTTCCTCAACATTTCTGTTCTCTTTTGTGCCATTGAGAAGTCTGCTGTCAGCCTTCTTGCTGTCTTTCCATGGTTAATTAAAAATATGTCTGTTTGTCACAAACAATTCTGCAGTTTTATTATGGTATGTCTAGGTAATAAGATTTATTATATTTTTATCTTGCTCATGACTCATTTTACTTCTTCAATTTGAGGATTAATGTCTTTCATCAATTCTGGAAAATTCTCAGCCAGTAGAGCAGAGTGATTAAGAGTCCAGATTCTGGATACTGATGGCCAGTAAATTCAAATCCAAGCTCAATCTCTTATAGGCTGTGTAACTTTGGAAAATAAGAAAATAAGGAAAGAAAAATAAGAATAGTATCTACCTCACAGGAATCTCATGAAAGATTAAATGAGCTAAGAGATTTTAAACATTTAGAACAGTTTCTGGCATACAGTAAGCACTGTAAAAGAGTTAGGTATTATCATATTGTTGAATATTGCCCTTTTTCAATTCTCTATATCTAGAATTCTAAAAAAATGTAAGTTAGACTGTCTCAATCTATCCTCTATGCTCTTAACCTTTCTTTTATGTTTTCCAATTTATTTAGTTTTGTATGTGTTGTATTCTGGATAATCTTACTTCATAATCATAATTCCTTTATGGGTTTTGTTTTGTTCACATAATTGAGATTACTTAGCATATATAAAATTTTATATCCTGTCCTATTCACTTAATTTTATGACATAAGAAATCACATATTATGAAAAAATTTTAAAAATCATATATTCACTTTTAATTGCTGCATAATACTCCATTATCTGCACTGTGATTGGCTTTTGTTTGTTTGCTTGCTTTACAATTTAATAATATTTTGATTTCCAAAGAAAAGGTTATTATGGTGAGGCTGAAACTTCCTAGCACTTTTTTTTTGTTGTTGTTGTTGTTCTGTTTTAGGATTTTGATTATAAATATTTAAGTAGAAATACACCATCTTTTTTGTTTCTCACACAGGATTAAAAGGGTTTGTAGCAATCACTAAGAATATAATATTCTGTCACAAAGATGCAGCATAATCTACTGCAAAGCTGATATGCCCAATTACACATAGGAACTTAGTTTATAGAATGTGAGAAGTCAGTACGAACAAGTGTTGGCAGATTTACAGGCATACAAACTATTCTTCAGTGTAATGACTTTTTAAAAAATCAGCCAGCCTATGCTTATCAGATGTTTTAGGTCAAAGTTTCCATCCTGAGCTCAAAGAAATAGCATAACTCATTGAATCTCCTTTTCTCCAGGAACAATGGGAACAGCAGAGCTGAAAGAGCAATTGTGCCTCAAATTCTTTTACACAAACAACACCCCCCAACACTTATTTTACTTGGTTTACTTGGAATGTATTGAAGGAAACTGCTGATTTTTGGAATGGCCAACCTTCATCATGTCTAGACGTTTTTCAGTTCCCCTCTTGTTGATGTGTTCCTGCCAAGAATCCTTTTTTAAAGGATCAGCTGGTGGTTCTACAGCCAGTGTTCCCTCTTAGTTTCCACTACA
Source organism: Cabassous unicinctus (assembly GCA_029593785.1). Lineage (NCBI taxonomy): Eukaryota > Metazoa > Chordata > Mammalia > Cingulata > Chlamyphoridae > Cabassous > Cabassous unicinctus. The sequence goes on along the minus strand of JAQZBX010072087.1, from coordinate 5,440 downwards.
TTACTCCAGATGGATGAAAAAGCCAATCTAACAGTAACAGAATAAAATCAGACATTTTCAAAAACAGTCCCACCGCTCACTCTGATAGGCACACAAATAAGTAGACACAGAGAGTACAGGGGAAGGAGGACTGACTTTTTCATGTTTGTGCACAGCTTTTGAAGGCATGTTTATTAGCTTGGCCTACTCGAATGTCTCCAGTTTGCCACTGGCATGGCCAGCAGCTGTCTCACTGCCAATTTGACCCATATGTTTGTTCCCCTAGGTCCCTGTAACCATTTGAATTTGGAACCCTCCATAATCTCATTGTTTTCTGAATATGTTTTATCTTTCTTTAGTGTTGAAAATACTTTTAATTTCATTAGGACAGAAGTGAACATGGTGTTCCAAGGTTCTGATTGGTTTCTCTCAAGTCATTCCGTACCTCTCCAATGCCAACATTGGTAATCACTATAATAGTGCTTAAATGATATAATATATCATTTAGAGGCCCAAAGATGTCAGTTCTGATAGATGTTCTTTAGCCACCACCCAGACTCAGAAATACTTTATTAGTGAGCCTAACTTAATTATCAAAAGGTCAATGCCACCCCTTTTAACAAGTAACCCCTTAGGTACAGAATATATTAGGTCGTACCAGAGTCATTTTTACAGCCTCCTATAAAATAATAGTCTTGCTTTTCTTCACAAGCAATAGCTGAAAATAACAAATCCCAACTGTGAGAATGGCCATTACTTTGTAGGGACAGGGCACTGAAGAAATACCCCTGGCCTTTATGAAACAGATTGGTTGAACATGAGTGGGGTAGGGGCAGGATGAGCCTTTTGTGTTCATGAACTGAATACACAAGAATGAACTTGTCATCAGATATCAGGAATCCATGTCATACAACTACTACATTAAGATAATATGGTAACTTCAAGAAGTTACTGGAAAGAGAGAGAGTCTCACAGAGAATTCACTCTTTAAAAAAATTTTTTTTTATAGTGGTACAGGAGGGTAATATTGTATGACTCATAGATAAAGCTCAAACTGACAAGAAGTCATAGAAATGTCTCTTTTTAGTGGATCTTTTTCTTTTCTGGTCCATAATGATGCCTGTGCTGTTTATAAAGGTGACAGAAATTTATGTATAACCCTAAAAATAACATTATAACATTATAAGATATATCTTAAGAAAAAAAAAGAAAACCTAACTTTGATTTTCATTGGATATGGCAATGTGAAACTGTATCTTCCTGTTTCATTGAATATTGGAATGGACTGGATCACTGAGACAGCTTCAGCTAAACATGTTAGAGGGTATGTGGGAATCCACACAGTGCAGCAAAGCCATGTGAGCACTTTCCAATCCATATCAATGCAGGAAAGCATGTAAAGGGGGTACCTGAAAATTTCAACAGTGCTCTACAGATAAAACACAAAGAAAACCAAAATACTGTTTTGAATTTTTTCCATGCTTGCCAAAAATAATAAACAAAATGAAATTTCTTCTAAGAAGTTTGATAAGAGAAGGCAACACTGGTGAGTTAGTGATTCCAATTGCTGCATTGATAGTTTCCACAGCTGCCAGCATCTAGCAGAAATACATCTGTCAGCCAGGGTATGCAACGTGTCATAGAAGGATGCTTTTCCCAAGATAAAGAATCGCACAGTCAAGTTAACAAAGATCCAGGAGAATCTCAAGAACTTTACAAAATTATACATGAACAGGTGTCCTTTCTTCAAGCTTGCAAGAGTTTCAAGGCAGCCTTCACTTTCAAGTCTGAGTTTTTTTAGGCATTCTTCTTCCTTGGCTCTGAGCTTCATTTCTGCATCAGACTCGTCTCCCCAGCGATCAAAGTCAGGGGCCAAAAACAGTGGACACTTCTGCTTCGTGAGTCATTCCTACCACTGACTCACCTTTCTATTGTACTGTAAGGTTTACTTGCCTCTGGGTCAGTTTGTTCTGACCTTCACTCAGCTCCACGCACAGATACAACTTGTGGTGTCACTGAGCCCAGAACACATACAGCGTCAGCACCCGGTTCTCCATGGCTACACTGCACAGGGCGTGGGGAGGCTGGGCTCGCTGCACCTCGCTGCCTCAGGTAACCTGTGGCTGGAAAGCACAATGAATGCAGGTCGCAAACCCAGTGATCTCGAGCACCTGCCCCAACACTTGATTTTAATATGTTGCACTAATTTACTAACACAACTTAGAGGAATCAAAATTTGCAATAGATGTAGTATTTATGCAACATCTGGCATCAGGTATATTATATATGTATATATATGTATATGTGTGTGTATATATATATATCTCAAGATTATATGATCTAGGAAACAGATGTATATCTCAACCACAGTATTAGAGCGCAGAGTCTGAAGACTGGGATTTATAAATGCTTTTCAAAGTGTGGAATTTAGAGGAACAGACATCTTGTTTTCAAAACCTGAAGTTTTTCTCAGAATTTAAGTCAAAATTACAACTTCCACAGAAGAGGGAAAAGGGGAAACTTTTCTGGCTTTAATTGTTCATCTGCATCAGAAAATCCAGTATTCCTCAGATAGGAACCGCTGCGATAAGAAGGGAGTGCACAGGTTCTCCCAAAGGAAGACTGTTGCTTAGTTAGACCTATCGCCCTGCCTTTTGCTTGGCAGCTCCAAGATGTTTTAGTAATGGCTCATCATAAACCCAACATTCTCCATCTTCATGAAATAACTTTACCTTCCATTGAATTTCCTTCTCTTTCCTTTCCTGGGCTGCTGCTCTTTGTCTTTCTTCAAGTCTATGCTTTGCTTCACTTGCGTCAATGTCTCTGATTTTTAAGTAGAGAGTAACATCCTTCCAAAGGCAGCAGGATTCATACTCATTGTGATCTTCCAACTTCCTCACTCTCTTCTTGGTTATAAGCAACTTCTTGCTATCTATAAAGACTGCATTTTCCCATGTTGCGTATTTTGCATATAATACACCACTCCATTCCCCTTCAACTGAGCAAAAAGACTTTTTGCCATTTGGAGAAAAAAATCTCAGCAGTAATTCTGTGCTTCTCGCCTCCATAAAGAAAGGGTTAGTGTGGAAGACGATATTAGCACTACAGCTCATTTTGGAACAATTAATATTGCATTCTCCTCCTAGCTCCACCTAGGGCACTGTGAGGATAGATCTTCCATAACCATTGGGGAATGTGAGAATGTAATATTCATCATAGTCCAGACAAGAGACACAGCCTTGCCCTATATTGTGCACGCCAATCGACATCCCAAGGAATTTTGATTTGGTGCATATATGAGCATTGAATTGTATTTTCTTGTTAACACACTCAGTATAAAAGACTCAAATGGGTGGATGATGGAAAACCTGCTAAGCCACAAATGTTACACTGTTTTTGGTAACTCAGGTGCTTTAGTTTACCAAAGGGCTGCCGATGCAAAGTACCAGAAATGGGTTGGCTTTTATAGTAGAGATTTTATTTAGGGAAAAAACTTATAGTTCTGAGGCTATAAAATGTCCAAATCAAGGCACCATCAGAAATGCTTTCTCACCAAAGTCAGTTACTGGTGAACCTAGCATCCTGCCATGTGGCAAAGATGGTCACTGATCTCTGCCTTCCCCTCCAGAATCTACAGTCTCCCAGAGCTCAGCTGTGGGCAACCAGGCGTAGGGCTTGTCTCAGCCGTGGGCTGCTCCGTGGGCCCACCCCTCGGGGGCCTCTTTCCATGCTTCTGTGCTCTGCTGGTTCCAGACTCCAGGACCTCTCTTCGCCTTTTGGGGCATCTTTGCTTTCCTGTAGTCCTCTCTCTCACATGGCAGAATCAGATATCGTGGCTTCCTTTTCCTCTCTTTCTGTGTCTCCTTTTATATTTGACCCAACAAGAGGTAGAGACTAAACCTGAGTCATGCCTCACTGATGTAGTCCAACAAAAGTATGTCACACACACAGGAATGGATTAGTTCAAAAACACAATCTTTCTCTTTTGGGGATTCATAAAAAAAATTCAAACTGCCACACTAGGAACTGGTCCTTCTGAAACTAACTCTACATTCTCTTCCATGTCATTTGGTAATGTCCAATGACAATGAAAAATCTTGCCCAAAATAGGGCTGTATGGCCTTTTGGCAATGATCTGTTCCTTCCTGCATGAAAGGCTGAGAGGTACCATTTCACAACCTGAACCTTTCAATCTCTGGGATCTTTCTGGTCAAAATGTCTGCATACATCTCTAAATGAGATCTTCTTTCAGGAATAAATGTTGGAAGAACTACCTTAGTAAAATCCATTCCAAGCCTAACTTGTGACAAGAGATGCATGCTAATGCTCTTTTGTTCTTCCACTGACCCTGCATCCCCTTCATTATCTCTATTTTAATGTGAATCAAAAAGGTCAGGATCACTTGTTCCAAGTATTCAGTGATTCTGTGGTATCTGGACATTTTAGACTGTCCTGAGCTGCTATGTGTCAAGATTGAGGCAGATACAGAAGAATCTATTAAGTGCTTTGGGGATAAGCCACTGTTTTAGTTTGCCAAAGTGCTGCCGATGCAAAGTACCAAAAATCTGTTGGCTTTTAAAATGGGGATTTATTTGGGGTAAAACCTTATAGTTCCAGGGAGCAGGTGTAGCTCAGTGGTTGAGCACCTGCTTCCCATGTGTTGCAGTTGGGCAGTTTGATGTAATTATGAATTCCAAAAATATAATTGGATCATGCTTGTAAACTGATCTGTTAATCTGGGCATGATTGAGCTATGATTGGGGCGTTGACTGGGCCACGTCAGTAGGGCATTAAGCCCCACCCCTTGGTGGGTGGGGAATCGAATATAAAAGGCAAGGCAAAGAACAGAATTGAAGCAGTCTTTTGAGAAGCAGTTTTGATGTTGGAAAGAAGGCCCCTGGAGAAGAGAAGCAAGCTGTTCGCCTGATCGTCTACAGCTGACCTTGTGGAGGAAACAGGAGCTAAGCCCAGAGAGAAACACAGTCCCGGGAAGAGAGGAACCCCAGAAGCCTGAACCCTGGCAAACGCCGGCAGCTGTCTTGCTCTAACACGTGGCAATGGACTGTGGTGAGAGAAGAAACATAACGCTTTATGGCCTGGTATCTGTGGACTTCTACCCCCAATAAATACCCTTTGTAAAGACCAATCCATTTTTGGTATTTCACATTAGCACCCCTTTGGCTGACTAATACGCCATGTATGAAGTCCCAGGTTCAATCCCTGGTACATGAAATGAGATAAGATGAGATGAGATGAGATAGGATGGGATGGGATGGGATGGGATGGGATGGGATGGGATGGGATGAGATGAGATGAGATGATGAGATGAGATGAGATGATATGAGATGAGATGAGATGAGATGGGATGGGATGAGATGAGATGAGATGAGATGAAATAACTTATAGTTCCAAGGCCATGAAATGTCCAAATTGAGACATCAACAGAAATGCTTTCTCACCA
>JAQZBX010072086.1:0-15130 GCA_029593785.1 Cabassous unicinctus | reverse complement strand
CTTTTTTTTTTTTTGCTCGTCTGCTGATTGTTGTTTGCTCATTGTCTGCTTGTTGTCTGTTTGTTTTTTGTTTAGAACTAATCCATGTGTGAGGTGATTGCTCAACTGCTTGAGCCACATCTGCTTTTTGTTCATTTTAGTTTTGCTCATTGTTTTTGTTCACTGTCTGCTCATTGTTTTTGCTTGATGTCTGCTTGTTGTGTTTGTCTTCTGTAGGAGGAACCAGGAACCGAACCCGGGATCTCCCATGTGGGAGATAGGCACTCAACTGCTTGAGCCACATCTGTTCCTCCCCCCTTTGTTTTGGGTTAAGCTGTATTGTGGTTCTTGTATTTGTTTTCTAAAATTTTGTTTAAACCAGCCCTTAGGTTCATTTACTAATGTTATTCTCATTTTTTTCTTTTTAAACTTCTGCTGTCTTTTAGGTTTGTTTGCTTATTCCAGTTTATTTAAAATATGTTTAATTCCTTAATTTTCACTTATTACTCAGCAAAAGTGTTTAAGGCTGGTGCTCTTTTTTCTCAACATGAGTTCCAGTGTTTTCCCTAGATTTGGATGTGAATTATTTTTCTTATCCTTATTTTTCAACGCCCAGAACAGAAACTCTGTATTCATTAAACAGTGATTCTTCATCTTCCTCCCCTCTGCTAGCCCTGGTCTCCCTTCCCCTTTCTGACTCTAAATTTGCTTATTCCAGGTATTTGATTTAAGTTTAATCATATAATAGCTGTCCTTTTGTGCCAGACTTATTGCATTCAACATGATGTCTTTAAGGTTCATCCATGTTGTTGCAGGTATCAGAACTTAGTTCCTTTTTACGGGCAAATAATATTCCGTTGTATGTATATACCACATTTTGTTTATCCATTCATCTGTTAGTGAACACTTGGATTGCTTCCATGTTTTGGCTCTTGTGAATAATGCTGGCATGAACGTTGGGCATTGATGTACAAATACATGTTCCTTTCCCTGCTTTCAATTCTTTTGTGTATGTACCTAGAAGTGGAATTTCTGGGTCATATAGTAGGTCAATATTTAACTTTCTGTGGAATAGCCAAATGGTTTTCCACAACTGCTGCACCAATTTCCATTCTCACCAGTAGTATATGAGGATTCCTGTTTTTCTGCATCCTAACCAAGACTTATTATTTTCCATTTTAAAAAAAGTAGTAGCCATTTTCTTGGGTGTGAAGTAGCATCTCATTGTGGTTTTTATTTGCATTTCTTTAAATGGTTAATAATATTGAGCATCTTTTCATATGCTTAATGGCCATTTGTATATCTTCTTTGGAGAAATTTCAAGTCCTTTGCCAATTAAAAAAAAATTTTTTTTGTCTTTTTTGTTGTTAGGTTGTAGGAGTTCTTTATATATTCTGGATATTAAACTTGTATCAGATACGTGGTTTCCAAATATTTTCTTTCATTCTGGAAGTTGCCTTTTCACTTTCTTAGTAATTTCTTCTGGTACACAGTTTTAAAATTTGGTGAAGTCCTATTTATTGATTTTATTTTTTGTTGCTTGTACTTTTAATGCAAATCTAGGAAACCATTGCCTAATACAAGGTCCTGAAGATATTTCTCTATGTTTTCTTCTAACAGTTTTATAGTTTTAGCTCTTAAATTTATGTTGATCCATTTTAAGTTAATTTTGTATATGGTATAAGTTGGAGCTTCACTGTCATTATTTTGTGTGTGGATATCCAGTTTCACCAGCACTGTTTGTTGAAGAGACTATTCTTTTCCAATTGAGTGGACTTTGCATCTTTCTCAAAAATCAATTAGCCATAGATGTGAGGGTTTATTTCTGAACTCTCAGTTTGACTTCATTGGTCTATATGTCTGTCTTTGTGTGAATTCTACTCTGGTTACTGTAGCTTTGTAATAAGTTTTGAAATTGAGACGTGTTAGTTTCCTAACTTTCCGTCTTTCTTGAGATGGAATTTGCAATTTAGGGCCCCTTGGCCCCCCCATATGAATTTGACGATAGACTTTTCCATTTCTGCAAACAAAACTGTTGGAATTTTGATCAGGTTTGCTTTGAATTTGTAAATTGCTTTGGGTAGTATTGATATCGTAGCAATATTAAGTCTTCTAATTGGTGAACATGGGATGTATTTTGATTTATTTAGTCCATATTTAATTTCTTCCAGCGATGTTTTGTAGTTTTCCATGTACAAGTCTTTTATATCCTTAAATTTATTCCTAGGTATTCGATGTTTTTAGTTACTGTTGTGAATGAAATTGTTTCTAGATTTCCTTTTGGACTGTTCATTACTGATGTATGAAAACACCACTGATTTTTGTGTGTTGATCTTGTATCCTGCCAATTTGCTTAATTTATTTATAGGGGCTTTTTTTCGGTAGATACGTTGAGATTTTCTGTTCCCCATAGGATCATGTCATCTGTTAATAGGGATAATTTGACTTCTTCCTTTACAATTTGTATGCCTTTTATTACTATCTCTTGCCTAATTGCTCTGGCTAGAAAGTCAGTACTGTATAGCAGTAGTGAATAAGTACATTCTCGTCTTACACCTGATCTAGGGGGAAGGCTTTCAGTTTTCCAACATTGCGTATGATGTTAACTTCAGGTTTTTCATAAATGGCCATTATCATGTTGAGGAAGTTTGATTTTATGCCTGTTTTTCTGAGTGTTTTTAACAAGAAAGGGTGCTGGATTTTGTCAGATGCCCTTTCTGCATCTTTTGAGATAATCATATGGTTCCCCGCCCCCCCCTTTTATTCTTTGAATGTGGTGGGGGCATTAATTGATTTTCTTATGTTGAACCATTCTTGCATTCCTGGGATAAAGCCACTTGGTCCTGGTATATAATCCTTTTAATGTACTTTTGGATTTGGTTTGCTAGTATTTTCCTGAGGATCTGTGTTCATAAGGGATATTAGTCTGCAGTTTTCTTTTCTTACGATATCTTTATCTGGCTTTAGTATTAGGATGATGCTGGCTTCATAGAATGACTTTGGAAAGGTTTCCTCCCCTTCAATTTTTTAGAAGACTTTGAGCAGGATTGGTGGTAATTCTATTTTGAATGTTGGATAAAACTCAACAGAAAAGCTATCTGTTTTTGGAGTTTTCTTTGTTGGGAAGTTTTTTGATTACCAATATCTCTTTACTTGATCTTTTGTGATCTTCTGTATCTTCTTGAGTCATTTTAGATAATTTGTGTTTTTCAGGAAATTGTCTATTCATCCTTATTCTTAATGTGCAGCGCTTTGGTGTACCTGCCCAAAGTGGGGTAATTTACCAGGGCTCCCATACCTGGACAATTTTAGATTTCTTGACTGTTCTTGAGTCTGTTGAAAGTGCAGGCTTTCAGTTGCCTCTTCCTGATTGGCTATTGTCTCCATGGGAAAAGCAGCCTGAATGTCAGGCTCACCTTCTTCACTGGTTCTCTCCTGGATATTGGCCTGGTAATTCCTTATTACCTTGTTTGGTTTTTGATGCTTTTAAGACTGGTTTACTTTTTAAAATATTTCACTCAACATTTTTATTTGTCTTCAGTGGGAGAGTTATTCTGAATTGCCTCACTGCCATTAGAGGAAGTAGAAATTCTCTGCAGTTTTCTTTGCAACCTAATATGTGTTGGAGGCCTTGTCTCCTGTGAACAGTAGGTGCATAGAGCAGGGATTCTTAACCTTTTTTGTGCCATTGACCCCTTTGGCAGTCTCATGAAGCCTGTGGTCTCTTTTCTAAGTAATGTTTTAAAATGAATTTTAAAAAAAAACATAGAATTAAAAAGATAAGCAATTATATTGAAGTATCAAAATAGTAAAAATCCAATTTTAAAATTTTGTGACTTTTAAAAAAAATTACAATTGAATAATTTAGCAATGAGTTTAATTTTGAAGCAGTGGTAAGGGTCAATATTTTATGATATCTCCAATAACTGAATGTGATAAGAAAATATTTGTGGCTTTTTTTGGTGACAGAGACACAGATATTGCTAATACCACACATTTTTTTTGCCTACTTTCGTGATGAAATATTGTCTTAGAATTCTTAATTTCAGTTAGAGGTTAATAAAAATAAAGATAGGATTTTTTTCCCTTCCAGATCTCAATAAATATACTTGAAAAATTCATTTAAAAATAGGATGCTTTGAAAGAAGATATATTGTTTTGATAAGGGAGGCCTTAACTGAACCTGTGGAATATTATTTGGACCTTACAGTCTATTATGCTGTCATGTTGGTGAATTTGCTGAGTATATTTGTAGGATACATACAGTCCTTTCAAAATATTATTTAGCCTTTGAAGAAAATAATTGCATAATTGTCCCAAATCAAGATGTTTTAAACTCTTGTATTTTCAACTTTCATCTCATATTTTTCACATTCAACAAATGATTTCTCCTAGTACTGTGACTCCAGCAAAGCTGTTAACATTTCTTGTTAAAATTATCCATAAAATTTACATACTACAGTCAGATTCTGTGGCAGACATTATGGAGTAGAGACAAGAACACACGCAAGCTTTGGAGTTAAAAAGATGGGGTTTTGAATCCCAGCTCTTCATCCTAGTAACTTCAAGATCTTTTGCTTTGTTGTTTTAACATTTAGCCTTTAGTTTTCTTATCTTTTAAATAATAAGGGTAATATATCAGATGATATTATTCTTTTCTTTTTAATTGGCAAAGTTGTAGGTTTATAGAAAAGTCATGTAAAAAATAAAATGTTCCCATATACATCCCTATTGTTGATACTTTGCATTAGTGGTACCTTTGTTGCAATTGATGAAAAAATATTAAAATAGTATTATTAACTATAGTCCATAGTTTACATTGGGTATATTTTCCCTATATACACCTTATTATTAACACCTTGTTTTAGTGTAGTACATTTGTTAGAGTTCATGAAAGAACATTCTTATACTTGTACTATTAACGCCAGTCCATTGTCCACAACAGGGTTCACTATATTCTACAGTCCCATGTTTTATCTCCTAACTTTCATTCTAGTAACAGTATAGTGTGTACTTAGTAAGGGGTCCCTGGTTTTCACCTGAGTGGCAAAGGGGTCTGAGGAACAAAAAAGGTTAAGAACCTCTGCTCAAAGGGAACTTCTTTATACTTGGTTAGATTCTTTCGTATCATTACCACTGCAGGTGTGCCACCTAGTGGTTACAGATTAAACACAGGTTGTTGCTGTGGATAAAATCACTCCTTTTATTTTTTTTTAAGCTTTTTATTGAAGTTTATCATTCATACCTGAACATACACAAACAATAAGTGTATAGTAAAAGTTGTGAACTTACAAAACAAACATGCATATCATCATACAGGGCTCCCATACATCACCCCACCAACAACATTTTGCATTGTTGTGAAATACTTGTTACAAACTATGAAAGATCATTGTCAAAATATTACTACTAACTATAGCCTGTATCTTACATTTGGTATATTTTTCCTCCAATCTACCCAATTATTAACACTCTATATTAGTATTATATATTTGTTATCATTCATAAGAGAACGTTCTCATATTTGTTCTGTTAACCACAGTCCATCTTCTGTGTTATAAAGTCCCATGCTTTGTATAATCCATTCTAAGTGCACACTCAGTGGCTCTCATTTTCATCATGGAATTGTGCTGTCATCACCTCAGTCAATTTTAGAACGTTTTCATTACTCCAAAAGGAAAAATCCCCTACCCCCTTATATCTCCCTATTGTTTCCCCTTAGAATTGAAAGAGTATCTTCTTGCCATTGCTGTAAAATATTACAATATTACTGTTAACTATTGTCCATAAGTTATATTAGTTGTAATTTCCCCATGTACACCATATTCTTAGCACCTTGTAAAAGAAGAGCATTCTTATATTTATACTATTAACCACAATCTTAATCCATCACTGAAATCACTATATTATACATTCCCTAGATTATTCTCTAGTTTCCTTTCAAATGACATTTACGTCCAAGACTGTCACTTTCAGCCAGTCACATTTATCAATCAGCCATGTTAGTTGTACTCACTATAATGTATTACCATCAACTCTATTTATTTCCACATTTTTACAATAAACCTTATTAAAAATTCTACATACATTAAGCTTCCACTCCCATTCTCAACCCACCATTCTATCTCCTAGTAACCTATTCTCTGTTTACCTCTGTGAGTTTACTCATCATATTTAGTGTATATTTGTGAGACCATACAATATTTGTCCTTTGTGTCTGGCTTATTTCACTCAACATAATATCCTCAAGGTTCATCCATGTTGTCATATGCATCCCAATATCATTTTTTCTTACGGTTGAATAATATTCCATTGTATGTATATACCACATTTTGTTTATCCATTCATTAGTTGATGGACACTTGGGCTGGTTACAATTTACAATTACTTGTACTTTTCTAACTAAATTAATAGATATAAGTTGTTCATTTGTCATAATACTTCACTAAATTCATTTTGACTCTAGACAATTTTGATACTCATAGAAATAAGGAAGTCAGGTTGAAGTGCTGATCTGAGAGACCAAGTTTCATTTGGAATTTAGTGTCCAACTTGCTAGATATGTCCAGTAAGTAGTTAAAATATGGGTCTGGAACTCAGGAGATGAATAAGGGATAGAGATGTTGATTTAAAAATCATTAAATCCAGGGGAGATTGTTGAAGCCTGGATAATAAATAACTTCTTTAAGGAAGAACATATAAAGAACATTGGTGATTGAAATGAAGAATACACAACTATGTGATTATACCAAATACCGTTTATTGTACACTTTGGATGAATTGTATGCTTTATTAATATATATAAATAAAATTGATTTGTTTGGGAAAAAAAACATTGAGCTGCATTTAGGGGTCTAAAAGAAACCAGTTAAAGAAGCAGACATAGGGAGCCCACTTAATCTTCATTAACAACCTCTTGAGGTGTATGGTAATATCTTAATTTTATAGGTAAGCAAGTTCAAACTGAGAGAGAGGACTTTTGCATAAGGTTGCATAGTTAATGCACGGTAGAACTGGTGACTACAAAGCCTATATTCACCCATTACATCTCCCTGCTTACAAATGATAGTAGGGCATTTTATTAAGAGGCAGAGAGTCCTTGATGTCAAATGGATTTTTAGGGTGTTTGCTGACTTAGTAATGGTCTTTGGATTGTTAGTTCTGTAGTTACTGGTGGCGATGGAGAGAAAAATTGGTATAATAGGAGTGTAGATTCATATTAGGGAGTGTCAATTGAGGGGGAAGGTAATGGAGTTCACTCACTTCTAAGTGCCTTTTTTATGAAGTTTGGTGGTAAATGGAACGACAGAGAGGAGGAGCTTAAAGTGCTTTAGGAATGCTTTTTGGTGGGGTTGGGGGTTGCATGTGCAGAAAAGGTCTAAATAAATTTTGAGTTAGAAAAGAAGAATCTAGTCAAGAGGAAATAATTGCAGTTGCTAGTGTTACATAATTTATGTTGGCTTCACGAAGTAGTAGTGTGAAATTGCATTAGGAGGAGTAATGTCCTTTCATGTTTGATACTACAGAATGGAAGACAGCATGGATATATCATTTTTGCTTAAAGAGAGAAATGGTGTTAGGGGCGATGGCTTTGAAATCTTCTCAGCACTTAGGTTGCCTCCTGAGAAAAGATGTATAAAGCATCTGGAGTTTGAGCCTTGAGGAGAATTGAGAAAGGCAATAGAGGCAATAAAGTGTGTTCTTTTAAAAATATTTAGCTTTTACATGGTTGGTAATAAGGCATAACGATTGTTTTAAAGTAATGATAATTTATTTCAGTTTATAAATTGTGAAGAAAATTTTTAAAAATGAGTCATTGAAGTACATTTGTTCTAAAGCGAATTTCTGTAATCTTGAAAATAAGATTCTTAACAGTTTTTGGATAAAACTTCTTTGAATAAATTTTAATTTGGGCACAAGGAAACATATGCCTTGATTTACATTATTTTTTATCATTTTGCTGTACAGAATAATATAACAATGCCTTTACTTAATTTTCCTGTAATTGTGAAGCATCATTGATTCTTCTCCATTACAATGTATGCTTTATAGAAAGATTTACCAATGACTAATAAAAATACAAAATTGACTCTTTGTATTTTCTTGTTTTCTGTTAAGCAGAAATCAAAGAACAATCTGCAGAAGAGGATGCTGAAGCAGAAGTGGACAGCAGACAGCCAATTCTAGTTCTTCAGCGTTCTGTGTCTGAAGAATCTGCTAGCTCCATGGTCTCTGTTGGTGTGGAAGCCAAAATCAGGTGAGAGAATGAATGCAGCTGGATTGGATGTTAGTGACAGAAAGAATGGCAATGAGTTGAATGGAGAAAATTCAGGGAGCACAAGCTTTGGATGTAAGTCTGGATGGAATTGTATTACTTAGTAGCTTTAAATTTGAGGCTGATGTGCTTAGGCTGTTGTAGTGATTTTTAGCAGAAAAATAACTATGAACTTTTAGCATAAGGATTAATTTTTGATGTTTACCTATATACTTAGATTTATACTCTTGTTCTTTACCCTCAGTCATTCTTTAAAAAAAAGAAATATAGGATGTTAAAGCCTATCAATGTATAATTCAGCTTTGAAGTCTTGTATTTTTTAGCCTTTATTTGCAAGGCATGAGTAACACGATAAAATCATCAATTAGTTGATAACTCCCATCTTTTTGAAAAAAATTTTTTTTTTTTTGCTTTTGGCACACCTCGCTCTTTTTTCACGTCGTTTGCAGGTTTCTATTAGACTTTCTACCTTTATAATGCTGGAATCCTCAAGGCTAAATCCTCAGATATCTTGACTATTTTTAATCTTTACTTGAAAGCTCATTCAGTCTGATAATTATTACTCCTATCTTTGTGCTGATGAACCCCACATTTGTATTAATAGTGCTGACCTTTCCCTGAGCAGCAGACTTTCTTATCCATCTGTCAACTTGACATCTCCATTTGACACATAACTGATACATATCCAAAACTACTGTTGGTTTTGCTCCCATTCCTTCTCCAAATCTACTTCTTCCTGAGATTTCCCCATTTTACATAATACCAATATTCAACCAGTTGCTTAGGCCAAAAACTTTGAAATTAATCCTTGATTTCTATCTTTTGTCATAGCTCATGTCCAGTTCATCAGTATATCTTGTAGCTCAGTATCCAAAGTTAGTCCAAACAATTTCTTACCATCTTTACTTACCTACTATGTTAGTTCAAGTCACTGTTATCCTTAGGATGCTGCCGCCTAATTAATTTGCTTCTCTTTACCTTTCCACTGCCCAGCTTGTTTTTAGCACCCTTGCAAAAATGTTGATTCTAAAATGTAAATCGGCTCCTCCCACATCTTCTTTAATGTTTTTCTATTATATATAAATTAAGTTTTAAAATTGTATTTAAATTTTCAAATCCTTACCATTTCCTATAAAGCATGTTCTAGCCCTGACTACATCTCTTACTTCATTTTGTTAGTCACATTTAGCCTTCCTTAAGGACACTGATCGTATTTCTGTATAAGGACCTTAGAACTTGCTGTACTCTCTGTTGCATGGCTTACCTCCCCAGAGAGGCTTTCCCTGACTCCCCTACTTATAATAGTTATCCCCTCATAGGTGTCATGATGTCTCAACTTAGTTTCAGTCAGTTTAGGATCTAAGTAAATGGGTATACAGGTATTCATTATACTTACCCCCCCCCCCTTTTTTTTTTGGTAGAATAAAGAATAGAGTGAAAAGTAAATAAAACAGCAGCCCCACTACATTTTATTCCCATATTCTGCTTTATTTTTGTTCATAGCACTTATTACTTCCTGACATTTCATTTGTTTGTCTTCCTTTCTGTCATGTGAGCTTCATGAAGGCAGGGGCTTAGTTTGTTTTGTTCACTGTGCTATACCTAAATAGTCCCTGATAGAGATTAGGTGCTGTATAAATAATATTTAACATATAAATGAATAATGGATGAAACCATCAATTTCAAATAATTGAAAATTGACATTTATCTCAGAGTCCTTCAAATTTGTCTTTTCAAATACAGAATAAGCTGGAATTAGAAATAAGAACTAGGAATTCAGAATTAGAATTAGTTTAAAATTGTTCTGCTACTCGTAGCATAAACTTGTCTTTAAATTTTATTCTTTTATATCCTTAACAGAAATTAGAAATAGTAAATGCATCTGTAGAATTGAGATGTACAGAATGTAAAATATTTGCTAGTTTATGTCAGAAATCTGAGAGCTTTCTGAAAGTGTTCTATGCCTAATATCCTCTGTAACCCTTAGCTTCTTGCTTGATTTTCTACTTCTGCAGATCTGAAGGACTGACTGTATGTGATTGACTTTCCTGTCTGGCCCCTATGCCTATCACAGTGTCTAGCATAATTGGTTTTCATCAAATACTTATTGAAAGAATGAAAGTTAAAAGCTATCCATGGATATATGAAAATTTAATTTATAACAAACATGGCCTTTCAAACTAGTGGAATAGAACACATCACTCAATATATGATGTTGAGATAATTGGCTGTCTATTTAAAAAATAAAGTTAGCTTGATGTTTACCAATAGAAATAAATTTGAGGTAAATTAGAGAATGGTGCCAATATTATTTCTTCTGGACTACATCAACACTACTACTGTTATCTTCATTAGGCAGGAAAGAGAGAGTATACATTCTGCAGAAAGACAGTTGTAATTACAGACCTGGCTTTTAGTCCAGGCTCTGCCATATTTGACCTTCATTTATTCATTTTTATCTCTTGTACTCCAGTTTCTTTCACATAAAACAAGTGGGTTGAATTTGATTTAAAATTTGAATTTGGTGTAAAAAAAAAGTCCTAAAGAATCTAGAGATAACTTATTATAATTGATAAGATTTTTGCAACATTGCTAGATATAAAATAAAAACACAAAAATCACTTGTATTTCTATATAATATTAGGATCTTAACAGTATTCTAAAAGTATTCTTTAGAATATTATTTTCAAATAGTGTCATATAATCAGATAAGTAGGCATATGTGTAAAAATATGAGTAAGACCTTTAAGGGAAAAATTATAAAACTTTATAGAAAGATAGTAAAGAACCACCCACATAGCAGAAATACTATTTTCGTGTGTTGGGAAGCTCAATATTGTAAAGACATTAATTATTTCCTAGTTGATCTATAGGGTCAAGAAGTCCTACTAAAAATTTCTACAGTTATTTTTAAACATGACAAGTTGATTTTAAAAATTTATATAAATATGCAAAAGGCAGACTAAGCTAAGATACTCATGAAGAAGAATTGCCTTACCAGGTACTAAGACATTTTATAATGCCCCAGTAAGTCATTGTTGCATTACTACAGGGATAGACAAATAGACTAATTATACAGAATAAGAAATGCAGAAACAGATCCATGTGTAATATGGACAGGCTATGACAAAGTGGCTCTGCAAATCAATGGGAGAGAGGATTTTTTTTTCCCTAAAAGTTGTTCAAGGACAATTAGATATCTATATCTTTTTTAAAAAGTGTACTTTTATTCCTGAAAGGCAAACCAATAAAGTTTTTAGAAGTGAATGTAGGGGAATTTCTTTAGTACTTTGGGTTAAGGAAAGATTTTTAAAAACCAAATGAAAAGCACTAAGCATGAAAAAAGTTGATAAATTCCACTATATTATATAAAAAAACTTCTTTTCACAGAAAATACCAAAACAACAGTGAAAAGATAAATGAAAGAGAGGGAGAAAATATTTCTGAGGCATATAACTGATAAAAGACTTGTGTCCAAAATGTGTTTTCAAAAAACCACTCCTATAGATCAATAAGAAAAAGACAAATGGCAAAAGACAAAAAACTCGTAGTTAATACTGCTTGATTGTGATATGTTTTAAAATGTAATTTTATATTTTATTTAGCTGCTATTTCATGTATATTTATAAGGAATATGAATTTTTGTTATTTTTTCTTATTATCCTAGTTTTGGAAACAAAATTACACTAGCCTTAGAATGTGAACCCAGTATCTTTCAGTTTTTCTTACACTTTCTGGAAAAAAAACTGATTTAAGATAGGAATTTATGCCGTGTTGAAAGTTTGGAAGACCTGACATATAAAACATAAAATTGTTTGTGTGGTTTCTTTTGGAAGGGGAACTCTTATTATTTGTTCAAGTAAAAAAAAAATTTGTTCTATTCCAGTTGACTTTATTCTTGTACCACTTTTGCCATGTTATATTATTGTCAGAACTTATCTATTTAATGTATGTTTTCAAATATATTAACATGTGATTCATGATACATTTATTAAATTCTTTATTGTTTTGGCTTTGTGATCTTCTCTTTCATTTTCAGTTGTCTAGTTCATTGGTTTCTGTCTTTTTCCTTCTTATTTCTTGCCTCCTTTATTTTGCTCCTGTTGGTTACTTTTTTGCCTAGCTTCTTGAGTGGAAAGCTTGGCTCATTTACTTCCCCTCCATGTTTTTTTTTTTTTTTTTCTTCTTACTGATAAGAGTTTATTTTATATTTTATTTTGAAAGAAGCTTTAGATTACATAAATGTTACATCAGAAATATAGGGGATTCCCATATACCCCACCCTTTCCCCCTCCCACCGTTTCCCCCATTAACATCTTTTCATTAGTGTGCTACATTTGTTACAATTGATGAACAAATATTGAAGCACTGCTACTAACCCTGGACTATAGTTTACATTATAGTTTACACTTTGCCCTGCATAATTTTATAGGTTTTGACAAAATGTATAATGGCCTGTATCCATCATTGTAATGTCATGCAGGACAATTCCAGTGTCTCAAAAATGTCCCCATGTGTGTTAGTCAGCCAAAGGGGTGCTGATGCAAAATACCAGAAATCTGTTTGCTTTTATAAAAGGTATATTTGGGGTAGAAGCTTACAGTTACCAGGCCATAAAGCGTAAGTTATTTTCCTCACCAAAGTCTGTTGCCACGTGTTGGAGCAAGATGGCTGCTGACGTCTGCAAGGGTTCAGCTTTCCTCTTCTCTTCTCTAGGCTCTGTGGTCCCAGCTTCTTCCAATATCAGCTGTAGGCTGTGATAAGTCTCATCCCTCTCCCAGGGCTGGGTTCTGTCCAGACTCAGCTGCTCAGAGCTCTGGTCTCTGCAGCTGCAAGCTATCAGGCTAACAGCTCATTTCTCCTCCCCAGGCCTTTACTGTGTCTAATGGAGCCTTCTCTCTTTCCTCATGTATCAGCTTCTCTGTATTCTTCTCCTGTGTGTTTACTTCCTGGGACTCCAGCTCACAACTCCAGCCTCCCTTCTCATGTGGCCCAATCAAAGCCTAAATCATTATTTAATCAAGTAAAAGTGAAACCTCTGACTCCAATATAATCTAATATGCCCAGAGGAAAGACCAGTTCAGAAACATAATCTAATATCTGTTTTTGGAATTCATAAAGAATGCTGTCACACCAGTTACACCTATTTTTCCCTCTCCCTCCCCTCACCTCACAACCTCTGGTAGCCACTGCCTTTATATCAATGATGCAAGTTCTTCCATTGCTGGAGTAATAGTAAGTCTACTTTAGTCCATAGTTGCATTCCCGCCTTATGTTTGTTCATTTTTCAATTTTGAGGATTTGGGGATGGTGATGGCCACTCTGTATCTGATTGAGAGAAGGCTTAGATCCCATGGGGCAGATGGGTGGAACTGTCTTGCTTGCAGTTGTAGATATTCTCTGGTTTTTGGGCTGGGCATTGTCCATCACCATCCTTTTGTTAGTTGTCTTGGGTAAGTCCAATGAACTGAAAAGTAGGTGTTGCAACTCTGCTGAGACTCAGGGCTCAACTGGCATATGAAAAGACAGGAGATTTAAGTCTCTGGGACATATATTTAACAACTATAGTGCTAGTTATAGGTTCAAATAAAAGGGATAGAAGAGCCATGTGTAGGGAAATTATAAATGAGTCTAACTCTGTTACTTTGGGGAGCATATATTCCAAAGTAAAGGCCACTGACAGGGTGCCAAATTCCTGAGATTGTCTGCCCTGCCTATAGTGTCTAGATGTCTCTAGAGCCCCCAGGAGCCCTGTTCTCTTAACCACTGTTTACTGTGGCAGTCAATGAGATCCCGCTGAGATGTGCATAAGCATAACCTCTGGAATGACCTCCCGACTCACTTTGAAATATTTTAGCCATAAAAACTCATTTGTAGAGGAGCGGATGTAGCTTGGTGGTTTAGCACCTGCTTCCTATGTATGAAGTTCAGTCCCCAGTACCTCCTAAAACAACCAACCAACCAACCAAACAAACAAACAAATTCATCTGTATTTAATACTTCCACCTTTTGGTCAAGGTCTTTTTCCAGATGTATCACTAGTCGGTGTTTGGTAGTAATCCCTCAGTGCCAGGGAGGCTTATCCCTGGGAGTCATGTCCCACACTAGTGGGGGGGAAGTTAGTGCATTTATATGCTGAGTTGGCTACTAAATTACCTCCCCCCCCTTAATTATTGATATAATTTATGTAAATCTATAAGTTCTCTTTTCATTTGCAGCTTTAGTTGCATTCCACAAATATTTAGATTCCGTGTTTTCATTATCATTCAGTTCCAGATATTGTGATATCTACTTTAACCTGTGTTATTTAGTAATATATTTTCTAATTTCCAGAAACTTTTAAGTTGTTATACATTTCTCAATTTACTACATTACTGTCAGAGGATATTGTCTGTATGATATTGGTCATTTGGAATATTCCAGGCCTTTCTTTGTGGCGTAATATGGAGCCTAATTTTGAAATATTTGATTATGTTCACAAAGTTTTTTTTTAAGAGTTTATTAAGAAATAAGAAAAACAGTACATGATCTGAGACATGGATTGTAGGCATGATACAGGATGAGTCGCACCTCTCATTGTTTTTGAGTAAAAATACAATTTATTCAATAAAATAATTCAGATTATTTCTTTCTTTCTGAGTGTCGGCAGTTGGTGCCATTGAGGAAAATGTATATTCTAAGTTATTGAACTTATTTGCATAAAGTGTATAATATTCCCTTATTATCTCTTCACTGTCTTTAGAGACTATAATTATGCCACCTCTTTATTTCATGATATATATATATTTTTTGTCAGTCTAGGTAGGTAGGTGTTTATTAATTGTATTGATTTTTTATTTTTTTTTTCAGAACATCTTTTGGTTACATTGATTTTTC